>DWIE01000441.1:0-15299 GCA_018248235.1 Choaspes benjaminii | reverse complement strand
ACTTATTAACTTAAGAATTATTTGCTTAATAAAATAGTATCATACCGGGATTTCTGAGTCACTGGCATATTACAATTTTCAGCTATATTCACTTACCTCTTTAGCCAGTATTGCAATAAAAATGAGATCATTTGACACAAGTGCATATAAATTATGGTTGGTAGTTTGGTTGTGGTATAGTTACTTCAAAATTGTCAGTAAGATGTCAAGTTACTTTAAAATGTATGGTTTTATATTATGAAGTAGCACACTTGCTTGCAGTCTAAGTAGACTTACCAGCAAGTGCGGGTCAATATCTACTGCAACTCATGACATCTGTAATCACAGATGCGATGCTACTCTTGAGGACACAGATAGAAAGCCTCGTGTTCTGTGTATGCTGGCCATCACAACCTAATATAGAAACACAAGCAATTTGAACACTACTGTTTCATGGCACAAATAGGTGTGACGGTGGTACAGACTCAGTCGAACATATTCATGTTTTATCACTCGTTAGGTTATTCCAGACACGAAACAAATTAGGAAAATTCGTCTCGCCGCGGTAATCGAATCCTCATGTTTCACAAAGCGGCTTATCACCGTCTGCGCCGCGGAGGTCGTCAATGTTGAAACTAGATTTCATTAAAAGAAATGTAGGTATTGGCACCAATGGCTATCTTCATCAGCTTATGAAGAGCTAACTTTCCTGGAGTATGACCATAGATTTGCTAATGGATGGCTAACTGGTTACTGTAGCCCATGACATTTGTGACTAGGGCCACAAAGGTGTTACCTCTGAAGTCAAAGCTCTAATGCCTCATTTTCTGCACATGTAGGCAAACACATCTTTACACTGAAAAACACAAGTAGTGTGAACACTATAGCTTCACTGCAAAAATATGTGCTCCCTTTATAGATATAACTTTTGTTATTAAAAATCTATTATTTCTTTATAAATATGTTTTTATTAATATGATTTTATTTTGGACATGAATAAACAACATGTAAACATATTATTGCATAAACATGATCTTTATATTCATTTATTTATTTATTTTATCATATATATAATCAAAAGAACAGAAAATTATACTGCTAAGAAAAATTGCCGATTTTGTTTAGATTTTAAAGTTGCATTAATTTTAAATCACAAGCCATAAAGCTACTGGTACATGTCCAGCTATTTTGAGGCTGTAATAGTTACAATAATTTGTGATCTTTAAAACCTTTAAGACTAATGGAAGCAGCGAAACTGATTTATGCAAATGAAGGTAGTTAGTTACTTGATTTAACAGGAGTCAAATAAATGCAGTTTGCTACATTGTAATTCTATTTATAAATAATTATATCAAGTTTAAATTGCACATGACAGTTATTATGCTACCAAATTATATTTAAGAAATGAATAAGACATTACAGTAATAATAGTATAACAATTTCTTAATGACATGTGGTGTGTTTAACGATATTTTACATCAACAATTAATCCATTTGAAATGAATGAATTTTCAAAAGTAGGTATTACGTAGAATATTTCACAGCTCTACCGATTGCACATTTTCTGTGATTTTTTTGTTAAGTAGATGTTGGTAACACACTATTATGCATTACAACTAGTTTTTTTGTATATGTTTGTATTTTTATATAGCAAGGAGGATCAGTATGTGTACTAATACATACATAGATTGACGCTTTTTATCCTGTGGGGTAGGCAGAGACAATTAAGTCTGTATGAAATGACTAATTAATATGGACGAGGCGCGCTAAATTTGTCAGGATTGTAGTACCATTAACCTCCTGACATATTTAGCGCCTCCTCTATATATTAGTCATTTCATAATGACTCGTCGATTTCGTGTAAGTACTTCTGATCAAGTCCTGTTTGCGAATATCATTGATCTGATGTATGTTCTACGTGGGCGACCAATACCGATTTTACCATTCGCGATTCCCTCGTAATTTCTTTTAGTTGCCCTGCCATCATTCATCCTTCCAATATGGCGAAACCAGCGAAGCACACCTTTTTCGACCCTGGTCACCACATCGTTTAACCAGCACTGTGCTTTAACCACTCAGTTATTAACTGGATCAGTACCTTTACTTCAAAAAAATTCTTCAAGCACCGCTTTTCAATAGCATTTATTCTACTTCCATGCTCACTCCGGTATACCCAACTGTCACTAACATACATCAGTGTTGGTGTAGCACTCTGTGTACAGTCAAGAGTGCCTATTTTGGGACACTTCTGTTAGACACAAATGAGTACTAGGCTCCAAAAATTTCCTGCTTTTATATTTATATATCATATTTTCGATTAAACATGCTGCCAAAATATACAAACTTTCCTACCTGTTCGACTCTTCCATTTCCAACCACAATACTACAAGCACTGAAATAATAATAATTTTTCCTCTGGCCTAGTTTACATCAACTTTTATATTTTCTCATTCAAGGGCTTTTTTCATTGATGTCTCATGTCCTGCAGCTCAACTATTAACTATCCAAATGATTTTAGCATTTACATGTAGTACAGCTATATCGTGGAGATATATTTGAAATGTATGGGTATTGAATATTGATTCTCAATAATACTTTTGATGCATAATGCCGTTGGCAATCTGTTATTTTGACATGGTATGGTAACATAACTAAGTTTGGTTCTATATTATTTTCTATTCTTATGATAATATGTTTATTCTTATGATAAAACATAAATACGCAAAGTAAACTGTATTACAGAAATGAAACAATACATTAATGATCAATGTAAAACATAATTATATTTCGATACAGTTAAATCTGTATATTATTTTATCAATAGTATTCCCTTTTTAATATACTAATTTCTGAGGCCTAATTCTACTTAAAACTTGATAATAGTAAAAATGCAGAATAATTCATGCTAGCTATAACACTTAAAATATTTAATCTTTAGTGGACAGTTTAGATTGTAGTTCTACACAGAGTACTACCTGGCTGTACCACTCGTCACTTCACTTGAATAACACTTCTTCGGTAATCATATTATATATCGTGTCTCGTCAGCTCACGGTCTTACCCATGATTTAGATTAATACTGAAAGTATATTTGTCAAAAGACGTATTTCAAGAATTAGTGGTAGACACTAGTGTCACTTACACAAAACTCGACAATTCGGCTACAAATGGATCCTTGCATACTTATCTATATTCTTTAATATATTTATCGCACTTGAGGGTTAACATGAATGCAAAAAGCAAAGTAAATAAAATCAAACAGTCAAATGGCCGCGCTGTTGCTTTTTAGGAGAACTAAGCCTCGGAAAGAAAAAATAACTATTATACTAAATTACCCTACTTAACATGCAGCAACAAAAATAGATTCCTTTATAAACAAAACATTATGCAAATGTCATAATATCTATTGACATCAACTTAAATGGAATAATTACACTATTTATTCATAGCTTTTATTTATTGAATAATACATGTTTATATAATTATTATATTATTTATAACAACATAAAAATTATGACGTCGCGCTGAACAATGTGAGGTTGTAATATAGTAAAAAATATAAATAATGAAAGTAAGATATATTATATTACGAAATACAGCCACCTTTATTGTTTGCACTGCTAAAACATAATATAAAAGACATCACAATACGCATAAAGCTTTATTTAAACTATTATCAAAATGAACTTTCCTCCTTTGGTTAGTAATCATAATATTTCCACAAACATGTTACACCCAAACTCTAAGAACCATGGAAAAATCCCGTAGAACCGTGTCCCGTACTTTACACCCTAAACTGAGAATCAGGTTGTCATGTGTTCATGCGCAATAGGACGGCGGTGAGGTAAGATCTGCGAGCAGGTCTAGTTCCTCCTCGGTGAGTTGCTCTCGATGTTTCGGCCAGTCGTCTTGATGCGTGCGTCTGAAGTCCGCTAAGGCGGCCCGGATGGTGGCCGGTATGGGGTCAGGCGCGTTGGTATGGCGGGCTAACTCCGCCAACACGACGCCTATCTTGGGCCCCAAGCTGTACGGCCTCGACGCCAGGTACGAACACAGGCCCAGCACGCCACAGTGCTTCTCAACCAGATCCTTGGATCGACAGCTTCGCTTGAGGCCGCGAAGAGTCTCGTCTTCGTTTGGTAATGCTCGGCAGTGCATCAAACCTGTCAGTAACTTAGCTGCTAATTGCCGCACCTCAATCCTTGCATCGCGCATCAGCAGCAACGCGAACCGCTCAGCCTGCACCGCCCTGTCCGGGCGGTGCGCGAGCAGCGGCAGCCCGTAGAACAGCAGCGGCTGCGCGAAGTCGAGGCACGCCAGCCTGGCCCACCAGGAGCGCGCGGCCGCCAGCGCGGGCAGCGCGGCGAGGGCGCGGTCGAAGTCGGCGGGCGCGTGCGACGCCAGCGCCAGGCTGGCCAGGAAGCCGGCGGCGTGGCGCGGCAGCTCGTCGTGCGGCTGCGGCGCGCCGCGGCCGGCCAGCGCGCACGCGGCGCCCAGCAGCGCCTGCAGCGCGCGCCCCGACTGCGCCGACCCGGACGTGCTCGCCACGCCGCGGATTATCACGCCCATGCACCCGCGCAGCACGGTGGTGAAGAGGTTGAGCGCGCGCGCGTGGTCGGCGGGCGCGTGCGGCGCAGCGCCGGCGGGCGGGCTGCCCGCGCGCGCCAGCCGCGAGCCCGCGCACTCCTCCGCGCAGGCCACGTCCTCGCCGCCGCCGCCCTCCACGCCCTCCGCCTCCGCCTCCGCGCCCTCGATGGAGTCGTCAACGGGCGCGGGCGCGTCGGAGAGGCGCGCGCGCGCGGGCAGCAGCGGCGCGGCGGGCGCGGGCGGCGCGGGCGCGAGCGGCGCGGGCCGCGGCACGCCGCGCGGCGCGCACGCCTCCTGCGGCAGCGACGCGCTGCTCTTCACCACGATGTCCCCGTTCTCGTCGTAGAGCGCGGCCAGGCGCGGCTGCACGGCGTCCAGGAAGGCGGCCAGGCCGGGCGCCGCGCCGCGCCCGCCGCCCGGGAACACCAGCTCCGTGTCGAATATCGTTATCAGCGCGTTGCCAACGGTCTCTCTCACGCTCTGGTAGGGGTGCTGAATAAAGTTGGCGGCCTCCAGCCGTTGCAGCAGTTCGGCGGCCAAGGGCGCGGCCCGCCATGACAGCATCCCGAGAGCGCCCTGCAAGGCGTATAGCCTGGCACACAGCACGAAGGACGTGTCGCGGTCGTGCGGCGTGTCCCCGCGGGCGGGCGGCGGCGCGCACAGCTCCACGATGCTGCGCAGCACGGCCGCGCCCCGCCGCGGGTCCAGCTTCTCCAGCCCGGTGGCCATGCACGTGCCCCAGTCCTCTATTGTCTCTGGCGTCACTGCGGTCAGCCCGGCGCGCACCACCTCCATGGCGCGGCGGTACACGCGCTGCGCGGGCGCGCGCGGCCAGTAGCGCGGCGCGCGCAGCGCGGCGGCCGCCACCTCGGCCGCGAACCGCTGCCGCGACTCCTGCGCGTCGCCCGCGAAGCGCAGCGCGTGCGCCAGCAGCCGCTCCGTCACCTGCTCGCCGAACTGCGCGAACGCCATCCGAAACATGATGAAGCGGATACCACTGAACTTGTCCTTGCCCTTCTTCTCCTCCACGGTGAAGAACGCGACCAGACGCTCGATGTTCGCCTCGTCGCTGAAGAACTCGTACAGATACCGTTCGCCCTCCTCCAACTCCTCCGGCCGGATGTCCGCCTGGTAGCCCTGCTTGCTTGCTGGTGCCGCTACCACCAGTTTCTTTGGCCAAGCATAAAATCCGTAATGTGGACTTCTGAGCCACGGCTTTTCCCACTCTTCATCAGTTGTGGGCATTTTACCTTCAGCCCACATTGCCCACTCAATATCCTTTCTGTAACCTGGCACCGGTTTCTCTGGCCTCTCCATTCCGGCTACCTCGTACGGGTCCACCTCGATCTTCTTGATCTTGCGTTTGCGTTGTTTCAACGCGTAGTGCGTTAATCGCTGTGCGGTACGTCGCACGATGATGTCGTCGTGGAGCAGGCAACGCACCATGAGACGCACCGCGCGTGGCGGGTACGGCGTTTGTAACAGCGGGCAGTATGCCAGCATGTGCAATGCTAGCTCGAGACGACGCCACTGCCTGTGGGAGTTTAAACATGAAAATTAATTTAGATACAATATTATTCGAAAAGAAAACAACTCATGTCAGGCAGACATGTTTAGGTTCTACATAATACTGGTATTACGTGGTTCCTTTTTTATGTTATGGAATAGCACACACTGGTAAGTAGCTACTGCAGCCCATGACATCTGTAATCATAGGCGCGGTGCTACTCTTGAGGACATAGATCGAACGCCTCGTGTTTGTGTATGCTGGCTATCACATGCTTACACCGAAACACAAGTAGTGCGAACACTACAGTGTTTCAAAGTACATATTGATATTTTGCCACACATTACCCGTTACTACACCCATGGTGAGCCTGCCATTATTAATTATTAGGTATATCCAAATGGATATGTAAATACATACAATGTATAGGTATGATTTATTACATAATTTAGGAATAACACTGCATATGCGTTGTGCGCAAATAAAAAAATTTGAGTGTTTATAAAGTGTCCTTTTTCTTCTATCAATAATAAAGTGTTATAATAAAATTTTACCGATCATCATAGTAAAAGTTACAAGAAATTTTAATTATTTTCTTCAACCATTTTCAAATACCATATCAAACGATACACAAAAATATGCAATACTATTTACAGTTTCATATTGGCTTATTTATAAAAAAATATCACAATTAACTCCAAGAAAAAGTAATTAAATTTGTACAGTGCAACCACACACTTTCCTTAGTTTTTAGTTTTACTTCTACTTAACCTCAATATGTTAGTTCTCAGCACATCATAATTTACAATAGCTATGTAATAAACTATTATAAAACAACAATCTTTAATATAATATATATGGCAACAACGACGCGTGCATAGTTTATCATTACTCAAGAAGAAGATAGAACCACTCACACATTGGATGCTTCAGCCACATTGACCAGCTCATCAATCAGTTCGCAGTATACCCTCTCCATCTTGTCAGACATGGCCTTCTCTGCTTGTACTGAGTTACGGAACAGTTCCACGAACTGCGGCTCATTGAGTTGTTCCTCAGTGAGACACTTCTTCGCGCATTCCACTGCTGCCTCCGTTATTGTGAGACGAGTGTTAACGGATGTGAAGTGTCGATGCAGAGAATCGTTGAACGCTTGCTCTAGCTTGATAATGCTGGGCTTTTCGCTGAGAGGCGCTTTCAATATTGCTGGCCATAACGCCTTAATAACTTCCCAATCCTGCTTGGCTATAATCGGTCCTGCCCTGGGCCCCAACATCATGAACAGCGCGCCCTTGTGCCTCGCGTGCCACTCCTCCCCCTCGCCGCCCGTGGCCAGCAACTGCGTGAGACTGGGCACCAGCGCGCGATAGGAGTACGGGTAATGACCTAGCATCCAGTAGAGACGGATCTGCGCTAGTATACGGACCGAGCTGTAGGTGTTGACGGCGAGGTCGAAGAGCGCGTGCAGCGCGTCGAGCGCGGAGGGCGGCAGCCCCTTGTCGCAGGCCAGGTCGAGCCGCGCCTCGTCCTGCAGGCGCGCCGCGTTGGCGTGCAGCATGCGCAGCCGCGCCGCGCCCGCCGGCTCGCCGCCCACGCCGCCGCGCCCGTCCAGCGCGCGCTCCAGCGCCGTGTACGAGCGCAGCCGCGCCTCCAGCCCCGGGCCCGTGCGCAGGCCCTTCGTCACCACCACGCGCTCCCACACCTGTATAAGCATTTCGAGCCCGCGCGTGTCGTCCGTCTTGTCAGCGAGCATGCGCGTCTGAACCTCCAGCATGAGGCGTGTGAGCGCTACGCGCACGTTCTCTCCGTCCAGAGTTATCTGGTGCTTGACGCCGCTCGTCAGCGGCATGCTGGTCGGCGGCACGTTAGACTCCATGAACATAATCGGACATTCTTCAGGCGCTGGCAAGAAGTTGTAGCAGGACATCACAGCGTTTATTATATAGAAGCTTCTCAATCGACGCTCCCGACACATTTCACGGTCTCCGTTTACCCATTGGTATAGCCTATCCACTTCTGGTTTCAAGTACCTGTTAATAAGCATTTGTGCGCACTCTGCTTCTTCAGCGTTAGGAACGTGCCATTTAAAATTAGCGTCTTTAAGGAAACAGCCTTTACCCCAATATCTTATCGGAAGCCAATCTTTCGGAGCCGCGCCGTAGTCTTCGGGAGAACTCCTCCACTCCGTCAAGTCAACGTAGCAGAGGGAATGAAATAAGTGGCTCAAGGCGTCACAGGCTCTCGTCACCGCATAATTAGCGTGGAGTTTTAAAGATCTGTCTAACACCGGTAGGATCTGTGGCATGTATTTGAGTAGAACAGTCCCGTCGCATTCGAGGCAATGCATGAATAAGACAAGCCTATAAACGAGCTCCCGTGGCGGATTCTCTTCGTGCAGAGCTTCCTCAGTCGCAAGAAGTTCTTGTAATTCCTCTGAGAGCTTCGGGAGAAACGCTGCTAAGGTAGATTCGGGGTCAACACGCGCGAACACCCGGAGCATGACGCCAACCATGCTACCAGATACGCTGGTTTCGAAAGTAGTTTCAGTTGCGAAGGACTTAAACTTCCTTAGAGCCTCCTTGAATATCTTGGGGGAGCACTGCATCAGAACAGATGTGGCCGCAGAAGATATAGCCGTTTCCATCACCGCGTCTGTTTTGCTGCGAACGCAGTCAGAGTCCTTAGTTTCTAAGCGGACGTGTTCCAGAACGCTAGATTCGATGATAATGAACAGCCTGTCCAAGAAAACTAGAACGAAGTCCTCGAACTGCGCTGTCAATTGACAAGTTAATAACTCCTCCTCAGTGAGATCTGACCAATATTCGTGCGCGGAACTGCAATCGATGAAAGGCACCATTCCACTGAACATCAAAATAAATTGTAAACTAATTAAAGTTTTCTTCATATCATTTGGATCTAGACCTGGTAGAACTGCCATAAGAAGAGGAATGACATGGGTAGGCCCTTCAGGGTAGTCCGCATCCCCGCCTCTGAGCATGGGCCTCGCGACTGCGGCTACAGCGAACATCGAGGCAGTTACTCTGTGAGGTTCAGTAAGAGACGTCAATGAGGTTCTTAGCTTTTCTAGCAATGGCGGCACCACTAAAGCAGGTCTCAAAGTTGCTAAGTTCTGCAAAGGGATCGATATATCGAAGTTACCGGCTCGACTATACACGGCTTGCAGCGTAGGTTCTAGAATTATGTTAACAAATTCAGTTATATCTTCTTCCCTTAGCCTATAGGAGTCAGGAGTTTGGTTTTCCCATGTCTTTCTATTCGTTTTCTCGCGTTCTCGTCGAACTCTATTCAAGAACTCTCTTGAAATCTTCCTCAATAGATCCTTTAATTTATAAGACCATCGTCCAGAGTTTGCAGTATGCAAGTAACTCTCAATGCCTCCGATGAAGGACTTGAGATGTTTTAACACCACACCATCAGGACAAATACTCCATACAACCCATGTCGCTACGCACTTCGTATCAAGAGAATGACTTTTAGAATATTGTATATCTTTGTAACCGACAGGCAAATTGAGTGCATGTAGGAATCTCGTGAATATCTGAGGCACGTATGGCGACCAATCCACCGCTCCTGGGTTTCGTTTTGCCAGTTCAGCAAACAGCATTATCAAGTCCTGAAAGCGTTATCATTTTTTATGTAATTTAGAATAGCAAATGGGCAGGCACCTGATGTTAAGTGATCGCTGCAGCCCATGACATTCGTAACCGACTTTAAACCGACGCATTGTTTTGTTAGAAGTCGGCCACAAAAGCGTTGCTACTCTTGAGGGCAAAGTTGCTCTCCTCAAGTATACTCGTAAGGTACTTTACAGCAAAAATAAGTGTGGTGGTGGTGGCACTGACCCTGTCGAAATTGGATAGATTCATAAGTTCTATAAGATATTAATTAATAAACAGATATATACACGCCTATTTTACTTATGTCGTAATACTCATTCGGCCATTAATTTTAAACTAACTTTGCAAAACTATTATTTCTTAGTAAGGTTTTCTCTTCAAAATGTGTCCAAGCATATGTTATACAGCATATAGTATTGTACTTATATGCAACATTCATTATTATATGGTTTTGTATTTATATCATTTCATAAATCATTAAGCAGTGTTATAGCCAACCCACGCACAAAGCTTTTGATCTATGTCCGCAAGAGTAGCACCACATCTGTGATTACAGATGTCATAAGTTTCAATGCCTACTTAACAGCAGATAGACTGCAAGCCCGTGTGCTACTTAATAAGATTTTAAAAAATTGCAAATGTAGTATACTGTAGGTATTATGCATTATTCTGCCAAATCAAACCATTAAATTTCCTCTTAGATTCTCTGTAAGAGATCATTCTTGTTGATCATTTACTTGTCAATCTTGTTATATAAATTATTTTGTTGCTCTCACCGATATTCCACATGGAGAGTTGCAGCAGGTGTCCCACAAGGTCATCAGTTCATTTAGCCACAATTCATGTCCCAGAGCTGCATCACTAGGCTTCAAGGTGGTAGGCAGGAATACTATCAACTGGCCGATTATGTTAGAGTCCATGGACCAAGGTGCGATTTGCGGCAACATCTCATCCAATATCTCTCTTGTTGCAGTCACAGGAAAATACCTAATAATATTTATATTTCATTTTTACTATACAATATATAATTCAATTTTTTTATTAACTATTTGCAATTCAGCTATAAAAGTCTTGCCACTCTGCAATATTTTAATAAGCCAATCAGACCTATTTTATATGGACATTTTAGTATAACAGAAGATAAGATTTTAATTGTAGAAAGAAGAACACTTACTGCTTTGCATATTTGACCATGGTCAAGTAAGAGCCTTCCAAAGACCTGAAACAGAGAGGTGATTAAAAAATCTATTCTGTGTCTTAAATCCCACCCATTAAGACCCTTCACGTGCACACCCTGCCCCACACCTAGTATACATGGTTCGGTGCTGAAATATGTGACAAGTTGATGAGATATGAGCCCAGCCGCCTGACGTCTACAAAAGCACCAGTATATTTGAACAAGTTACGTTGGTAATTCGCTTTCGTCGTTTCGTGCAAATCCGAACAAAGCTAGAGCGTCCATTAGTCCGGAGCCCGAGATTAGCTTGCGTATCAAATCAAGCTTAATGTCCTCTTGGTTGTCAGAACGCTTTCGCCTAAACAAATAGGTGAGGTTTATGTCTATTATCGAGTGTAAATACTAACATTACATAACTGTTATTAAAAAAAGATATTAATTGGTTTCTGAAATAATGGATTCTATGTTTCATATTAAACAGTTTAAAATGTAATGTAAAACTATTAAACCTTAACAATTTTATGTGTATGCAAGACTTAATACTCTACACATAAAGCAAATTAAAATATAGTATAGGTAAAACAATCAGGCACAATAAATATATGAAACATGGATATATAAATATCTCATACATACGTTAGGTAGTGGTACATTCCAATATGTGTTGAACTTTTGTTAAATATTTTCCTTCCAACATCATAGAGCGGGCGCCAATTTAATGTCATTTCATCAGGTGAAATTAAATTTCTTTTCCTGCAACCAACTTAATACATGAATTTGTTATGTAGAAATTGAACAGGGTTTACAATTATAGTTTTTGTTATTCAAAGTGTTTATTTACATGTAGGTATTATGTTTAGTGACTAATATGAATGTTTGAATGTATAAAACAAAAAATATACCTAAGTTTACTGTCTAACACATATAACATATTTGTAATTATTTGGGATAAATTCTAGAAACCACTAACTTCTTGGCAATCTCTAAGGTACATTATTACTTGGCACCAAAATTTAAAGAAATATAATATACTATAATTCAGGTTTTACATTTTAGCAGGAAACTTCCTTTAAAAAATTGTATAGTTTTAATTCAATGCCCCATTTTTGTGGCTACAGAAATCAGGCAAGGTGACCTTTGTGGCCGAGTCTCAGATCACTTGGCGATGTCTATTCTGGTATGATCTGAACGAACAGGATGTTCTAATAAATTGAAGGCCTCAGATATTGCACAATGAATATAGGGGAGATCAACTACAACAGCATTTTGCATAACAATATGTATGTTGGATCAACTGCAAAAAGAAACTCATAAGACTTTTATAATATCTATTTAGTATATTGGGATTTTGTAGCTGTATTGTATTTTGGCATTCAAAAAGTACTAAAAAATAGTCTATTTTACTTGTTCAACCAATCTTACCTATGTGTAGGAGGATATACAAAATAATTGTAAAATGATTTGTATATGTTAAGTATTACTTACTTTATCAACATCACAAACACTGTAGCAAACTTGTGAACTTTACAGGGTTCAAGGTCTGGTATTAGGACAAGCTCAAAAATGAGCTTGGTCAAGGCTATATGATCTTCTTTACTGAACTTCAGCCCGTAAATCCTTATGTACTTCATCAGCCTGGCAGTCCAGACTCCACAAGCGGGTTTCATCTCGCGCAACATGACAGATTTTCCCAAGTTCGTCTTGACCTGCTCCAAAAACTTGGTGGACTCCGCATCCAATTCATCAGCATACGGCAGCACATGGTTTGTCAACACTTCCCTCTGCGGCTTGAACCCCAGAATTTTTAACCTCTCTGGGGTCAATTCAATATTCTCATACTCGTCGTCCTGTATCATCTTGAATGATTTATAAGTTCCAAAAAACTAACTCATTTATTTATTACTGGGTCTCACTCGAAGTCTACATGAACAATGTTGATGTTACTAACAACACACGATTTGTAACTAATACGAATAACTATTGTCCCGTCATCCACATATCAATTCAACATTGAATTTACACAAGTCATCAAGATATTTTCCACCACAAGAAAAGGAATCCGAATGTAATAGTCGATGCTATATGAGATTACGCTCCATTCTACGACATTTTGATTGACGTAGGAGAGTATCATTGTGCGATGTCACGTCATTTACGCGCACAGTCATTACCGAACACAATCCATTTGACGCAACATTTTATTTTGTTACAACCAAAAGAAATTAGATACATTTTCGGGGGTATTTCCATTTTCCAATTTAATATTTACGATATGTTTATTTATGAAGCATTAAGAATAAATAATTTATAATATTATATTAAATATTCGAAAGACGAATTTCACAATAAGATTAATATGCTCATTCGAGTGGAATTTTCATTCCAAAGGTTCAGTATAATAGAAAATATTTTGAGTGATTACTTTTGTATGTGAATTACTAACAATTATTGGATATTCCTATGAAACCTGCTTATTAACAAATTCTATTATCTTAGGACGAGATGGGCCGAGATAATTTTGATCAGTGACTTTTCGAGTACCAAAATTTGTCAGTATCTTTGTTAAATGAAATCATATAGAACGTGGTGGTAAGCAGTTACTCTAGGTTTCGAAGTCTGTAACCAAAGCTTTAGATGCCCATACTATTCTTGAGTCAAAGATAGAATACCTCGTAATGTGCATATACAGGCTATCACAAGTAGAATAGAACCGAAACACAAGCAGTGCCCAAATGACTTTCATGTTACAATTACGTGCGGTGTGCCTAGAAACTGACGACCTAAGATTTGATGGTAAATTGACACGGGAACCCATAATATTCCGAGTCAATTCCAAATAATATTGAGACCAATTTCAAACCCTATGTGTACTGCCTATGCTATGATTATTACAGTTTCAATCTGAAAGCATTGCAGAGTTGACTTTTACTTTACGAGAAAACGTGATTTAATTATGGTACCGACCTAGGCGGATATGGAAGTTCTGCTGATAGCATACTCCATATACAAAAGAAATGTTTACAGCTTTTATATTACTTTAGGTATAGACCTTGTTACCTCACGTTTTTAATCAGCTCCTCACCGATTACACTATGGAATTTATGAAAGAATATGAGAGGTTAGTTTCAGCTTGAAGTGTTTGAGTGCCAACATGCACAGGGTGGATGAGGCAACCAAGTTAGTCTTGAGGTGTAGCAACACAGCTGTGATCAGTCTGTCTGTATGGATGTCATGGTCATAATTTAACACCAGGCGAACAACCTGCAGCCTATTTGTTACTTTCATTGAAGTAATAATAATATTTTAAAGATGCTTTATTATATTATTACCTATGCAATTTTGTAACAAATTAGGCATATGTAAATGAATGTGTTCTCAAAATGCATTAATAAGTTTATAACAAAAACATCTGCAAAATACAAGGTGACAATAAATAAAACAGCCATTCCAATTGTCGTACTGCAAACATTTTACTAATTTGAATAGATAAATTAAACATAAGCAAGTATTATAGCCATGGGCAACCTTATTTATGGTTATATTGTACCTAATCAGGTACAGTATGTATGAGGTGCGGCATTTTATCCATTCTCATGAAGTGATGGTGTCCCTTGCGGTGGTGTACAAGCTAGCAGCAAATACAATGTCTCTCTTTATTGCGACTGATGCTTCCACCATCTTAGCCTGGAGTTTAGGATCCCCGATAGCTACTGCGGCGTCTTTCACGTCGATGAGCAGCTCGTGTAGCTGCTGGATGCATCTCACAATGATCCCCTCTTGAACATCCGTGAGGTCCATGATCTCCGCGAACGGTTTCTCCAGCGCCCATTCATACACCACTCGTACTAGCCCGAAGTTGAGCCGGTCTGACGCGCACTCGAACTGTTCCACCATATACTTAGATTCGATAGTGCACAACTCCAGATCAATTTGCTCGATGATCCTCAAACCTTCGGCCAGTTTTTCAGTCAACTTGTGATTTATATTGGTCCTCGCCTTGAATACGAAACAGCTGAGCAACGCGGCGATCTCCGCTGGATTCTTATCGGTGAACACATTCCTGAAAACCAGCTCTGATATGATCAACTCGTTGGTTCCCATCCCGCATGCAACTCTCCCCTTAAGTATGACGCCATCTCTATCATCTATGTAGTTGAGCTCCCGCAAAACTAGAAGCCTTCTTTGGTAATCTGGGTATAAAGCCAAGTTCTCAAATGAGAGCAAACGCTTGTATTTGTCGCGCTTTAATTCGCATTGCTTCCTCTCATAAACGACAGCGAATTCCGTTTTGAAGTTGGCGATGTCAGTTGCCTTCTTTTGTGTTTGGAGCTCTTCCTTGAGGCGGTTCATCCGGTCGAGCGCCTGCAGGATCTCGCCGGAGGTGACGGCGAGCGCGTGCGTGAGGACGAGC
>DWIE01000440.1:0-15308 GCA_018248235.1 Choaspes benjaminii | reverse complement strand
CACAAATAGGTGTGACGGTGGTACAGACCCAGTCGAACATATTCATGTTCTACCACCCGTAAACTCCGTCCGTCATGCGGAGTATTGCTCTCATCTTCGAGCAGACACTCCACATTTGCTCAACCCGCTCGACTCTGTACAAAGACGTACCATTCGGGTTGTCAATCACATATGGTTTAGAGGATTTTAGGTTGCGAAGGGATTTCGGTACCCTTTGCGTCTTCTATCTATTATATCTATAATGGTGAGTTCTCCGAGGAACTGTATAAACTGGTGGCCACTTCCGCATTACATCATCACACCATTCTTCGAAGGACGATGTTCCATCCACACCAGCTGGATGCCTGGCGGTCCTCCATTATTCAATTCATACGGAGTTTCTTCCCACGGACGTACAAGCTGTGGAATGAACTTCCTAATGACGTTTTTTCTGTGTGCTATAACATAAAATCCTTCAAACGAGGTGTAAAAAGAGTCCTTGAAATCTAGCAACTCGTTGGCAACTCCTCTGGTGTTGCATATACCCATAGGCAATGGTAATTACTTTCCATCAGGTGATCCGGCTGCCTGGTTTCCCCCTTTTTAGTATATAAAAATAAGTAATAGATATTTAATGTGGTTTTGAATATCCACTTTTGCTCAGATTTGCATTAAAAAATAAGATTAAAACAAATCAAGGTATTATTGTTTATTTGAACCTAAGTGATTGCATTTTTTATATTATGCTTATTTGCTTGTAAATATTAAAAATCAACCAAAGACATTTAATGTAAGACAGGAATCTTTTAAATCACTTTTTTACAAACCTGTGATATACTCTGAATATGAAAATATTATGTTCGCGTGTTGCATAATTGCATGCTATCATGTAGAGTGCACTCGGGTTATTGCCCCAAGAAAATTACGGCAAGGTATACCTGGCATTGTTTCATCAAATGTGTAAATGCGTTATTATAGAACGTCGAACTCAGCTAGAAAAAATTACGTTCCGTTGTGCAGTAGCGTCCGCCAGTGGAGTTTCGCCGACATAATTAAACATATGCACGTTTTTGTACTCATAAATTAATACACATACTTAGTAAATTTTTTTTTAACGTAAATAAATTTAATCAAATATTTTATTCGCTTTTCAAATATATTATTGATGTTTTTTTATTTTAAAACAACAACGCGTGAAATGGAACGTTGCCGGCTAAACGTAAACAAAAGAAGTGCGAGCGTGAGATCAACCGTGACGTTATTTTGAAAAGTTATGAAAACAAACGAACTAAAATGTGACATACAGTATTTTATAATGATTACCAGTAGTTTATACAAGCGATTCAATCATTGGATCATAGATTAAAGATAAAAAGTTAAAATAAGTATTGTAATCTATAAATAAAAGTGATATCGCCAACAGGAAATCCTACAGGAAATGAAGACCTACGAGTCGCGAACTGTGTGTGCAACCAGTGTAACTTTTATTTAGTTTCCATTTTCGAAAGCCATGGGTACGACGTACAAAGAGTTATTTAAGCTTTACGATCTGATTCAAAGCGGCGATTTTAGATCAGTCGAACGTTTTTTATCAAATAATACTATTGACGTGAATGTAATTTTACCTTCGAAAGACATAGGAGTATTGCACTTAGCAGTAGGAATTGAACCTGTAGAAAAATCTAAAAAATGCTCTGAGTTATTACTGAAGCATGGCGGGGATCCCAATATGTGCAATGACGATGGCGTGACTCCTGTACACATTGCGGCGATATGGGGGAGGGTGGATAACTTAAAGTTGCTCATCGGGTGTGGGGGGGACCCCTACAAGCGTGACATCGATGGGTACTCGAGCTTTGACTACGCGACGCGGGAAGAACAGTGGGAGGTGTACGATTACCTACACAATGTTGTAGAGCAGTTGGACGATTTGTGGGGTTCACAATGCGCTTATACTTTAGGCTTAGATAAGGTATTAGTGACAACAGACCACATGGTCGCAGAGTATGGACCCGTTGCTGACAATGAGCTATGCAAGGGCGCAACTACCAGGAAATCAGAGATGGTGCGCGATTGGTGCGACAAAACCAGTCTGGTGATGAACAAATTATACCCCACCATCCTAGGTGAGACATTCCTCATAGAAAACGAATCCGTACCATGGAAAAACACAGAGCTAACAAAATCTTTGAACTTCACGAAAGACTTGACCGTGAACCCGAGCGATATGAACGAAACCAACGCTAGTTTTAAGACGTGTTTATCAAGCAAATCTTGCCCTAAAGAAGTAGAAATAAGCGGTATATGTAAATTAGATGTAACTTTTGATAAGACTAACTCTAGTAACACTAATGATCTCCAAAAGCAAAGATTGAGCGTGTACGAGAATTTCTCGTTGCCCGGCTCCCCTAATTGTATAACGCACACGAACTACCACACGAAGAGTAGTTTGAAGAAAGACAAGCGAACACACAAAACGAGCAGAGATACGAGTGTATCATCTCTCAGTTCGGATTTCAACAGTAAGTTAACCCTTGATAACACCCAATCGCTTCTGACCGATGACTCGTCTCAGGCTGACCTAGATAAAGCGATGGTGGTCGTTCAGAACAAAACAAACGAGTGGTTATCCTCGTACAGTAGTGACAGGTCGTCAGATGTGCGCGCCGGCAATACCAGGAGATCATCGGCCAGCAGCGGAGTGAGCAGCAACTTCTCTGGCGGGAGCATAGTGATCGCGAATGTGCACGAAGACTACAAGTACGAGGATAAGGAGGAGAAAGTCGTGCTTATGGAAAGGAGGCTACTCGTCTCTTCAGTTGTGCTGCCAGTTGACGAAACAGTGGAGACGAACTCGCCAGACCAAACCGTTCTCTCTGTAGCTTCATCCTTACCGGCTTCGATGGAATATGACAACGAAACCCTGAGAGCTGAGTTGATCAAACGTGGCTTCAGGCCAGGGCCCATACAAGATAGCACTAGGACTTTGTACCTGAGGAAATTACAAGCGCTGAAGAATAATCCCATAGTCGTAAAGGATCAAGGGAAAACATACAGCATAGAACTGGAAAAGTCTCTACGAACTGCGGATTGGATGAAGAATCTATCATCGTTAGTGGAACTAGATAACAAAGCCAAAGCGGATTTCGCGGATCCCAACAAGAAGTGGCGGGAGGGCACCGCGAAGACCTCCTTCACGTACCTACTCCTGGACCCGCGGTTGACGGACAACTTGCCAGCCAAAGCATCTAAACAAAGCCAGCACTTATCCTGGACCACGTTTGTTAACTCGATATTTTATGTTGGGAAAGGTAAACGCTCCCGCCCGTATTCACACCTGTACCAAGCTCTCACACTGTGGAAGCGCGACTTCACCACATCCAAAGACAAGAAAGTTCAACACATATTAGACATATGGTCGGACAAAGTGGGTGTCATCTGCTTGCATATTTTTCAAAACGTCATCCCCGCGGAGGCTTATAGCTACGAAGCGGCCATGATCGACGTGTTAGGGCTCCAGAATATAAAGAATCTAAAAAGCGGGAACTACTATGGAGCAACTGCCTCTTGGCCGTTGAAGGAACGGAGAATGCTTGGCTTGTACCTGCTGTACAAAGCCATGTTGATATTCCTCACCGAGGGTGAAAGGCAATTGAGACCTGATGATATAGACTGACTGACATGTTTATTTTATTATTATAAATTATGGGTTAATAAATTAATGTAGTGTTTAAGTTATCGGGAGCCATGTCTAATGAATTAAGTTTTTCATTGAGTTTTCAATATCACAGACCATGTCTTTATATGCCTGTAAAATTAATACATCTATTTAACAATGAATGTATATTACCATTTTTTTTCAATTAGGCTGCATTTTGTGATATCAAATTGTTTGACATCTTTTACGCTATGTCGTGTTAAAATACTTGTGGTATTTTCAGTATTATTTAAATTATGTGTTACATTATAAGTAGAATTAATATAGGTTTAAATTATTTGGATAAACACCTCATCTCAAATTTGACGTGACGTAACTCTATGCTATGCAAATTTGACTGTATATTTATTAAAAACTTAAATTTATTGTTTTTATTCAAGCAAATACCACATAAATATTCTTATTCAGGAAATAAACGTAACATTTATCGACAAAAGTATTCAATGTTGTAAGTTTTATACTACTACGTAATAGTTTTAATTACATGGAAAGAATAATTTTAGTAATTAATTTGTACCTATGTTTTCCATATGACTGATTTAATTTTTAAATTATTTATCATGGTCAATAAAGACAGGCAGGATCAGCCTAATGTATTTGCTAATGTATCAATTATTATGTCTAGTTTAAGAAATGCACCAACTCCATTTTCTATACCAACAACTTTGTACCTTTCAATTGCGACTAATAACAGCCAAAGAACTATTGTGACTTCTTTTTACAATTGAAATTTATAATACGACGCTCTTAATTTAACCTTAACATTTTTTATTGATATGGCAATTTATTTGAAATTAAGCTTTAATTGTATTTATTTGATGATGTAATTCTTTTGTAATTATTATGTAAGTTACCACTTTTCTGTTCTGGATCGCTTTTTACGGTGTTCACGTAACATTCGTGAGTGTTTCGTGTGGATGTATTTCACTATGTAAGCTCACACTGTTTTTGGCGTTATTGTATTGTGGATCTTACTTTCAATTGTTAGATAACGATGAAAATGATCCACTATATTAATTGTACCATTAACATCGTAACGACCAGATCCAGAAAACCTTTTTCCTAGTCATATTTTTAAAGCATAATGCACTTGGGCAAATTTTATACACTACTAATTAATATTTGTAAGGTCTTTTACGAAATAAAACACATTTTTTTAAGAAATAATTTATCTTTATTCCTTTTTAACGTCTCGAATTTTTTCTAAGAAAAAAAATCAAACTTCGCTTTAGTTACATCGAAAAAAAAAATACACAAATATTGGTACATATCGATACAATTACAGATAACCGACGAGGCGTACCGATTCGTCACTGGTACAATAATAATTAAAAAATAACGAAAGCGTAACGTAGTCGCGTTTCGCGCCGATTGAGTAAAACAAACATCAGTCTATTAATCCGTCGATAATCAATGCCAGAGCGCAGCGCATGAGATCATTATCGCTAACACGCTCTCATTCAACAATCATACTATTAGGCAAAATATGAACACTTAAACCGTTATGGGAACAACTTGGAAATCTAAAATATAACAGAACAATTCTCACTAAATGTAAACTTTCGTACTTTATTGACAAAAGCTCAAGATGCGTGGGAAAATACAAGTTGTGTTTGAAATCATTGACTCGAGTGAGTAAACAATTACACTTGTGTATACGTTCTATGAACTTGGAGCTCACAAAGGTATATTTAATAAAGATTTCACTATAATAAAATTGGCAGTAGAAGTTTTAGGAAAAATATAACAAAAATAATGATTTGTGTAGATAATTCAACCAACTGTTCATAGTAAAATTTCAATTAATATCACAACATTAATATATTGTCATTTATATACACTGACTTGCACTTTCGTAACTTTCTCAGGAAATAGAAAGCGCTTTCATTTTTAAATACCAACAACAATTCTTTACTACTCTACAATAGCCAAAATGCAAAATTATGGTTTAGTTATTTATCAATTTAACAATTAGCTTTAATGGTCCTCTCTAATTGTTCGGTCCTAGTTTGTGGTACCAAGGTAAGAAATTAAGGGAGTGTGACCTCCGATCCTTGACTCACTGATTGCCCATGATTTTAATCACAATTTGTACTATCCCACAAGCTATATCGACGTTATTAATACACTATTATTAATGAGCTTTATTAAGACAATGGCGTGCACGTCGTTGCACGCCACCTCTAATACTCTTAATTAGCTACATATCTGCAGAGGTGCGATTTTACAATTTAATTGAACACATTGAATTCATGACCCTAGAAAAATTACAAGTTGTGTTTCATCAAACTTACAGCTGACTAACAAATTCCTGCCATCTCGTTTTAGATTTAACCAATTGACTATTTAAAACCTTAGTTAGAAAATTCAATTGAATCCAAAGGTTTCGACCTTTGGGAATATATTTCCAAGTGTTACTGCAAATTTGACGACATACAAGTCTGTTATTATTCTAACATTATGACAATACTTATATATTGAAGGTTGGGGTCACCTGCTATAATTTTCTCGACACATGCGCATCATAGTTATAAATTTCCGCCTCAGTATTTTAGTAAGTCACTTTCAACCATTCCCAATGTTCTACTAAACTTTAAGAAAGTCTCAATGGGATATTAGAATATTGGGATTTATTGTCAGTAGACTACTAACCTACCGAGATCTTTAAATGACCAACAACAACATAATAGGCACTTACATATACTTATAATATAACAAAGACCAAACATAATTGAATTTTTACATAAACCACATTTCACTTTTACATATTACAGCTTAAATAAAATTATTATAAAGCAGCTATGAACATTTTACAACTTGATAAGAACTGGTATTTCAATATTATAATTGGAGCGACACTTTTTGATATATTTTGAAGCAGATTCACCAAGATATATTTATCTTCAGTACAACATATTTGGTATTACAAAAAGAATCATAAAAATTTAGGGCTTCGATATTCAAAACTTTAATAATTATAAAAATGTCTAGACCCCTCCCTTTTAATTTAAATCTAATCAAAAGAGATTAAAAAATAATTGCTCGATTTTTTAAATATTAAACTCTATTCAAAGACAATTATTAAGATAGAGTAAAGTGGCAAAGACTAAAAAATCACTGGTATGTTATATTAAATCAAAATAATGATATTAAGGTAAATAATGAATCATTTAGGCCCCACATTCATTTTTCTTCAATAAACGGTATATTGATTTTCATCAAACAGGTACACGCGTACATTGACTAAGAGTCAAATAATAGCAATTACAGTAGATAGATATTCATGACATTCTCTAATGTGTTATGTTTTACTACGTAAATCGAAAATGCAACAATTAAAATAGGCAGTTCTTTTCACCCATTCGCTATGTTTTTCTTTTTTTTTTCCTCGGATATTTTTTTACTTAAAAATAGGTGCCATAGTAAATATATCCTAAAGGTTGTACTGTTACTCAGCCAGTCCTAACACTAGCTAACAAATAGGATCTCAAAATGCGAACATAAGTAGTAGGACCACAGCAGTCGCTTTAAAATCAATCGACTGGAAGACTATTTTTTATTTTTGTAATTAATAAATTCATATTAAACGTAGATTTTTAATGTTAGTTAGGTATCAGACATGATCACATAAAATGCAGCTCTTAACTACGGTGCAGTATCGAAGATACGGAGAACACTAATCCCTTGTATTTGTGAATATCGGACTATGAGATTTTTATAGTTATCATTAAAAGCCAGACATACATATACGCACAGCGATATCAAACACTCCACGATACTATAGGATGCTCTCTACTTTACATATAAATAGTCGTTCCTCACTATTATCGAGACAGAGTACGATTTGTGCACGCTACGACTCATATTGTTATGATCACATTGACGCCTTTAAACTTAGTCTACCTTAACTAAATATCTTATTTAATCCTAATTTTTAAACTAGGTATGCTTATTTTTGTTTTTTGTGGAATGCTCTTTTCATAAATAAAGATCTTACAAGGCTGTATTTGCGAAGAATTGCTTGCGACGCGGGGCTTCAAACATCAGTACAATGCCCGGAGGAAGAACCAGAGAATTCGATGTTTTATATTACATTAACCAATCCATCCGTTCGGAGCGCTAACAAATAGGGTTTTTACATGTTACACTAATATTTACAAAACTAGTTTGTGCTTTTACTAGTTAACATAGTATTAAACAATAACGTGCCGGTTCAAACAGCGATAGTTCTGTCGGTCGGTTCACACTTGGTGCACTAAGTTCACAACATCCATTTGGGAGTTCACAACACAACACGCCAACTATTTAAAAATTCAGGTAACTATCTGTTCGGACACTATAACATTCAAAGCGCACATCACATACCTACATTTCGTGGGTTACGCGAGATCACAGTGTATAATTATGGCTACTGGCGTAAAATTTAAGTTCCGAATGGAATCACTTAATTCGACAATTTCTCACTGTCATCAATGACCACACGCGTTACGTCAATTCCGGGGAAGCGCTGCTCTTTCCGGCAGGCTTTGGTTCGGGCCGGTCCGCGTCAGGCCAGCCTCGCGGCTTTCTGTCACGCGCGGTCGTTAGGGCAATTCCTCTATGTCGTATCCTCTGCCTCATTTGGGTGGCGTCGGGAAGGAATTGACGACCGCTTGGGTGCTAGCCAGCACCGCTGCCGCTGCAACACACAATCTTCTATTAGTGTCTCCCGCCACTATTCTCTTTCTGTATCGAATCACATCTTTGTACAGCAGCTACACGCGCTGAGCGGGACTCGGCCGCTTTTCGGCCGTATGCTATCGAGCCCCTGCAACCAATTACAAGAAATAATTTAGTTGCATAGCGACATCGCTTAATAAAATCACCGTTGTACGAAAGACGTATTCGAGGTTGGCATGAAATGTGTTAAGTGCTTCAAATAAAGTTGTAGTATTTAAAAATTTGTGTAATCTTAGATATAGAATTATCAAATGTTTATTGTGTTTTTGAAGAGGGTGGTGTTCTAAGCTGGTTCGGGTTGGACATGTGACGTGCGACGGAGTTGCAACATACTGGGCGAACGGCAAGTAGAGTAGATACCAACTCTTTAAAGAGGACGATAATTATAATGAAATGTTTGTGTAGTAGTAGTACTGGTTTGTGTGTATACTAGTGTTGGTTTTTGTCTTGCTTAGCTGGGCCATGTGTATTTTCAGTGTGTATTGTATTGCTGGTATGTATGCAGATTTGTCTGTATTTTAGTTTCGCTGTTACCATGATCCATGGAACCGGGTCGAAATATCGGTTAAAAAGAAGTAGATCGCGAGTACACGTCATATTCAAAATCGTATTTGAGTTAGTAACTTGGAACATTAATTAGAATGTACTGTTGATGAGTGCGTGTTCTAGTGGGAGGTCGTGCACTGCAGCGTGCCTGCGTACCGGGGTAGGGCGGCGGGTAGAGCGGGTAGCCCAGCCCCACGTGCGTGTGGTGGTGCGTGTGCACGTGCCGCTGCGGCGGCGGGCTGCGCGGCGGCTCCTTGCCGGCCGGCGCCTTGCCCGCGCCCGCGCCCGCCGCCGGCTTGGCGTGCTCCTGCAGCTCGTGGATCTTGTGCGCGCCCGGCCCGTACGCGAACTGCCCGTGCGCGTGCGCGGGCAGCAGGTCCAGCTTGCCGGCGCCGCGCGACAGGTCCTCGGGCGCGTGGTAGCGCGGCACGGGCCAGCCGCCGCCGAAGCCGCCCACCAGCATGGGCGACAGCGGCGCGCGGTACACGGGGTCGAAGGGCAGCGCGCCGTAGTGCGCCGGCTGCATGTAGGGCGGCAGGTAGTACTGCGACGTGGGCGGCGGCGGCGGGCCCTGCGTCTCCGTCGTCGGCTTCTGCCCCTCCTGCTTCACCTTGACCTCATCCTTGGGCTTGTCGTCCTTGTCCTTGGGCGGCGGCTTGTGCGCGGGGAGCGGCGCCCGCGGAGGCGCTCCCGACGGAGGACCCTTTTCTCCCTCTTTACGTCGCTGGTCCACGCCCATGTAATACCTTCTCAATTCCTCTTCTCTAGCGTGCGGTGGTCGCTGGAACGCGTACGGTCCCATCTGCGCTTTCATTTCTATGCTCTCTTTGAGTATCTGGTGGTTGTCGTTGGGCCGTCCCTGGACGTCCTTGCTGTCAGGCCGTTTCCCCTTGTCCAGCGGGCTGGGGGTTGTCTTCCCGCGGTCTTCTTTGCTTTTATCGTCCAGAGGCGGCCCGGGCGGCGCCCCCGGTTCCACGTTGTAGGGAAAATTCGGCACGTAGTTGTATGGGTAGAAGTGCTGCGGTAGGACCTTCTGCGGACCGCTCTCTGGCTTGTTCTCCTTAGGATCGGTTTTAGAGTCCCCTTTGGAGAGGTCTTCCTTGCCCTTGTCCGCGGGCTGCGGCGGCGGCGCGGCGGGCGGGTGTGCGGGCGCGAGGTACGGCGGCTGGCCGTAGTACTGGTGGTAGACCGGGAAGGGCCGGTGGGCGGGGTCGGCGTCGGGCGCGCCCTCTGGCGGCGCGGCGTCGTCGGAGATGTCGGAGTAGGCGGGCGAGCGCACGCCCGGCGTCGGCGAGCGCCGCGCGCGCCGCTTGCCCGGGGACTCCTCCGCGGGGGACTCCGTCGACTTGCGCTCCTCCGACGGCATGAGCGCGGAGCGCGGCTTCACCTGCCATTCACGATGTTGCTTATTGTATGTACAATTGTATGATAACGTTTTTAATGGATATTAGATTAGCAAACTGGCATGCAGTTCTCTATATTTTATGTGACTCCATAACAACCACAATCGACTCGTACAGACTCATCGATCTGTTTGAGGTCGGTTACAAGTTCGTTGCTACTTTCGACAGCTATGTTGGTCGCCTCATGTATCCTGTGTGTGCGGCTGCCACACTAATCAAGCTAAATAGCTCTGGTGTTTTGCGGCAATACAACCTATCCAGCAGGGATGTTATGGAACTCCATTACCGCAAACTAAAGTATCGGATATCCAATATGAAATTTATCCAGTACCCTAACCAAACTATTACATTTTTATGCAATTCAGATAGTTTTATTGTATATAATGTAACAGCTAACAGCTGCTTCTTTTTTCCTATTTAATTCATTTCGATTATTATTAAATAAATTTATACAAAACATCTGTTCCATTCTCGCCTTTTACAACGGACAGATCAATCTCATAAGTCAAAAAGATATTCATGAATGGCAAAAAGAAATCTCATAGCTAGATAACGCTATTAGAAAATCAGGTCATCCCATCTCGTGAGGGTTTATGCATTGGAGGACACTACACGAGATAGAGTAATATTGCAAATAAAAATAAAATACTTGTGTAACCTGTAATAACAGGGCGCTTTATAAGACCTCATTTACGAGTTTTGTATAAAATTAACACAGTTATTTTATAATTGAATGACGCAAGTATCTCTTTAATTACATAATGCATCGTCTGAAACTGGTCTCGTATCCAAGGATACGGCAAAGACCTTCACAATGTTAAATACAAACTAAATGTCCAAAAGTTTTAATTGCCTACACAAAATATGTTCTTTACTTCTAACCTTGGGTTTTTATTTTATACAACTTTGTAGCAACAAGTTTAAAAACATGACAGATGAGAAGTCCATGCAATTAGTAGTTTATTACGCCAGCTTTAAGTGCTAAATAAGGAAAATATTTACCTTAAACTGTGACGGTTGTAGCGCTACGGGGAGAGATTCAGGGGGCGGGGTGGCGGCTGCGGGGGGAGTCTGCGGGCGCTCGGGCGGCGGCGCGGGCTCGGGCGTCGTCGCGAACTCCTCGAACCGCGGCTGCGGCGACGCCTCCACCGGGTCGGGCTTCTCCGGGGACTTCTCTGGCGATTTATCACTTTTAACATCCGGGGACTTCACTGGGGTAGGGGATTTCACTGGGGTGGCCGGTGTCGCAGGCTCCGACGGCGGCCGCGCTGGCGACGCGGGCTCGGGGGTCGGCTCTTCTAGCTCTGAGCTGGAACCGTCCTTGTCATCGTCATCCGGCACGCCGTGCGCGTGCGACCGGTGGTACTTCAAGCCGTTCGCGTGTTTGTACTTTTTAGAACAGTTGGGCTCGGGACACTCGAGGAGGATGGGGTCAGGGGGAGGGGAGGAAGGAGTTGGTTGCGGGCGCTTCGCCTTCGGCGTCGGTGGCCGTTCCTCGGCGTCTGACGCTCGTTTTCTTTTGGAATCGGGCTTGGGGGGTGTGAAGGGCGTGGGGGAGGGCAACGCTCTCCTGCCCTTCGCGCCACCATTCCGCAGCTTGCTGTGCACGGAAGACCTGGTCTCCGTGAAGTTAGTCATGTCTGTCGGCGCCGCGCCGCGCCCTCGTTTCGCGCGACCTTTAGGTGTTCTCGCGTCTAATTCTTCTGTTGGGGAATCACAGAACCTAGGTGGTGCCCAATCGTGTCTCGTGCAGTCCAATAGCGTTCCCACGTAGGTCTTCCCTCTCCAGGTTACGTTAACCACTAACACACCTGCAACAAACGAGAACATACATAAAATATTGTGATTCCACAAGCAGCCAGTGATTTAAAGCCTTCCAGTCTTGCGGGAATTAGTTTTAAAGTCTGAGAAGAGCCGACGTGAGGGAAAATTGATGCAACAGAGTTATTGGTGAGAGCGGCTCCCATACTCCGATCCAATTTGTCAGGGAGCGTTCATTTGCATACGGCGGCGATTCTCAAATTTTAGTACATTGTTCTTATTATGGTTCTATTAACGAGGGTATAGGTTAAACTTGCGGACTTCGTGATAAAAATGGACTCATACATTAAACACCAAGTTTTAAAATAACGTCTTAAACAAAATTTGTTTAGAATTATGTTAAAGATTGTCTATTTATAAATAGTAAACAAATCCAATCCACAACTAACACATTTTTAAATACGCTATTTTGTTTTTTAATTATTAATACAAAACATGTTTTTGCTGCTTCCTTTCATTTTGCGTGTCTAGATGAAAAGTAATTTGAATCAAATTTTGTATGTTGACTTTATATCCCCAAATTTAAACGAAATTCTTGTGAAAGAGCATGGTAGTTTGAGGATCGTCGGCATAAGGCAGCGGGGAGAGGAGGCCGCCGGGAACGTGACTTTAGCCGCATATTTAGAAACGCCCGCGTTATGTTAAACCACCCCGGCTTATCGCGCTAGCGTGCTAACTTATGCAAATTTAATTAATCAATTTCACCCTCAACGTTACGCGTTTCTTTAGCGTTTTTCGTTTCATTATTCGATGTTTCTCCATGAACTTATTATAATATTTTTAAAGAATTGCGCGTTTTATGAAGTCCTTTGTGAGTTATACGAATCTATTCATCCCGAAATCGAAATATATTTTATGTAAGCATTGAACAATTTGTAATAAAAATAAGGGTCTCGGACAATCCCTCTTTAATCCCCTGCGAGCTTTGGGTGACGTTTTATAGAACAGACTCGTTGAATCGTAAATAGTTGCCGCTGGAAAATGGTGAATGAGAATTTTTTATCCGTTTATTTCAACAATCTTTTATCAGTTTCAATGTGATACAATTCTGTGCTTTGAGCTTAATATATTTTTTTATACAGTACTCATTCACAATTTTGTCTCTGGAACTCTTTTATATTTATTGTATTAACGTTATACTAATCCTAAACTGCGGATGCCACACTACCTTATAAAACAAAATGCAACAACTAATTTAATTCTACATCTACAATCCAATTTTATGTGAAAGTTTTTAATATCCATCTAAATAGTAAACACAATTTTCAAACTCACACTAGACAAATACAACATTACAATTTCTACATTAAAAACATAAACACGTTTGACGATAAAATAATATAAGTACTCCAAAATACTGTCACAAAACAACATCAACCTAACAAATGGTTCCGTGAAAGAATAAACCTGAGACTGAGATGGATCTCCGCGGAGCCCCGCGTGCAATGTCTCAATAACTCTCAGCCATTATTTATTGTTTCACGAAACAATGAACATATAAAGCATTTCTCTATAAGCCATTAGCATAAAATGAGCGAGTTATTGTACGCAACCGGAGAATCAATGGACTTGATCATGATAGATGAATCAAATTGTCAACGAGCCATAATGGCCGCTTATTCCTTTAAACGATACATAAACTTCAGCAGTTAATTTCGTTTCATGTCACCATTAAATCCCTTTGTTTTGATAACGATTTATTTTTACTTTAACGTTTTTATTACAGCTATTAAGGGATGTAGCGTCGTAATGGCGGAACCACGTAGTGGTGGTTACGTGTAAAAACCTACATCATCAATAAATATAGTGTCGAACGTACGTGTGGGGTGCCTAATGTCGCCATGACCTCACACACACAAATAAGAAACAAAAGTTTAAAAGAACCAGTCACGTTTCAGTGACATGAAAGTCGTCAAAAAAGGATCCCAAACCTATAAGTACATACCAACAAAACATCTTAAAAACCGTCATGGACAGAAGTTTGTGAAACTAATTATTTAACAGCGAACTTCTATTATTTAATTATTAAAATGCAGGCCCAAGTTTGAAGTCGGGAACAAAGTGACACAGTACCAGGCTCACAGAAATATTTAAAGAGTGAGCGGATGGATATTCGCACAACTTCCCTTCTCCAGGAAATTGTCGGACGCGCGCCTCGGTTTTATTATTTAGGGGTGGATTTCCCTTATAAATGGTTAATGCGGGCGACCGGTCACGGAAAAGTTAAATTAGAGGCCGCCGGGCTGTTTGTTTGCGTGTTTTCGATTTGTCCGTCTGTCGCTAATGGGTCGGTGGAGCCGCCAGTCGTTAGCGCTGACATCGCTGACACGTTATACCGCTGATAAATTATCTTATTACACTTAAGTACTAACGTAATTCAAAGTGATTAATTTTATGTTAATTGAATCGGTTCGCCTTGGAAGCAATTTGTTTTTTATATCAACTTGCTAACAGAATATAAAAAGAGTTCATCTAACAATGAATTTTTATCTAAAACTATGCAAACTATAAATTATCTTTAATCGCTTCGCTTCGAGTCTGACCTTTACCCTAGCTGATATTAATATCAGATAGCCAGCAAAAGAAAGACAATCGCTTATTGGAATCTAGAGATGATGTATTGCTTCGAGAAAATAGATTTAAAGATCGACTAAGTACATGTATTGTATCAACCACAGACTCAAAACAAGGTTCAGTTTGACGTATGTATCTGTCAATATTTTTGTAGGGTGTCAGTGTGTCTGTGGAATCTTAGCTCCATAACGGGTGAACCGATTTTGATGTAGTTTGTTTTGTTTGAAAGGTGAGTAAGCCGAGAGTTTTTAATGTAGTATGTTTTGTTTCAAGGCGACCGAGTCCAGAGTTATGATGCAAGAAATCTTATTTTTTTTTATTCTGTATTAGCACATGTACTTGCAGTCCATCTGGTCGTAAGTAGCTCCTCCAGCTTATGACACCTCTAATCACAACGTTGCCACACATTAGCACTAAAACACATGTTTCGACATGACACGACCTCCGTGGCGAAGACCGTGATGAGCCGCTTTGCGAAATGTGAGGTCGCGGGTTCGATTCCCACGGCGAGACGAATTTTTCTAATTTGTTTCGTGTCTGGAATAACC
>DWIE01000439.1:0-15311 GCA_018248235.1 Choaspes benjaminii | reverse complement strand
AATAATGTTATGATGCACAACTGGTGGCAATGTTATCGTTAATCTCCACGTTTCTTGGAACGCTCTATTAAAACCTATACAGGAAAATAATGTTTGCGTAACTTTAAAGAAGCGAGCCCGCTGTACCGGGGAACCCCAATCGCGTAAGTAAAACATGTTTTATCTGTTATCATATAGTGTTGTGCGAAAAGATGAAGTCAGGGTAAACTCGGGTGGGAACGTAAAGTTTTTTTTATACTAAAACAGTCAAGGTCGTGTGATATTAATATACCTGCAATAAAGGAGGTTATATGCTCCCTACGCATTTTTTTATTTAAACATTTATAATACCATTATTATTGTTATTAACGAATTTTTATCAAAATTAAATACATTTTAGTGTTTTGATGCAAAAGTTCAATATTTTAAAAATTATTTTTTGTTGGTTTAATCAAAAAAATAAATCACTAAATCTCTTGCGACGCGCAAAATTTAAGAGCGACTGGACTTGGGCTGGACTTTGGTTAAGTTTTATATAATATTCTTGTAAGTCCTAGGAAACTTTGATGAAAAGAAAAATTTGATAAATCGTTTGCAAAAACGTAGAATCCCGATTTTTCTTATTTCCAAACTGTTTCTGAATGAGATTTCAATCAAACTGACAGAATTATACTCTGTCGGATTGTCTGTTACTAATGTCGGGTCACCCAGTTATTTATAGAAGTAAATAAAATAGCAATTTAATAAAACCCTATCAATTATTTATGTACTCAACACTTCTACGGTTTAATCCATAGGTTCCCAACGGGGGCGGTACTACCCCCTAGTGGGCCCTGTTAAATTGCTGTAGCTTTTCGTGGAGGCGGTGACAGATCAAAAGGCAAATTGGGGTCGTTATGACTTTCAAAGTGGCGATCGGGGCGTACCAACCTAATTAGAAATTTAATATAATAGACACAGAGAATTAAAATTTAATTTATGTTTATTAATATTATATATAAGAATAACTGACTGACTGACGTATCAACGCACAGAAGAAACTGCAAAGGTTAGGACCGTGAAATCTGCATGTCTGTCTCTCCTTTTATGCTGTAGGTAACAACTAAGGAACGGTTTTAGAAATTCAAACTCTAAGATGGTGAAAAGGGGGATGAAAGTCTGTAGAACGCGAACGAAGACACGGAGATGGCGCTATTATAAGAAAAATAGATAACAGACAGACATATAAAATTGGTATAATTAACAATTATGTAAATGTGGGCGTTGAAACTTGTTGTTTTTTCTTAAAAAAGGGGCGATAGTTAGAAGGTTGGGAACCAATGGTTTAATCGAATGTATATTAGCGATGCTCACCGGCGCAGCCGTGGAATGAGATAACTTGTTATTAATCCGTCATCTATTTTGAATACTGATGTTCGGTATTTGCTTATCAAACGATAGTTTATATAAACAAGACCGGTAGAAAGTTGTTCTGCGTGCATGCAACAGCGATACTAGCAAAAAAACCTGGTTGGAACTGTTACATAAGGAATTAATTTACCTATGTAGTAAAGACAGAATAGAAAAAATATTTATATTTATAATATAAAAATTAAAATTAATTTATCTTTCATTTCTTTGTTAGGGAAACCCCGGAACTATTATTCATATTCTGAAATATTTTATTTCACTGATACATATCCACGTTATCTTTTATATTAATTTATTTATTTATATGCGGTTTAAATCGCGGATCACACTCAGTTACTAATAAAATATAAACGAAATACTAATATTCGTAGTTTTTCCTAATTATATACAATATAATGGTAATTCTTACCATATTTACATAAATAAATTTATAAACATTTCTTTCTCAACTTCATAGCCAATACCATATATAGTGAATATTAATAATGAACTTTATGAATAATATTGCATATAAACACAAGTAGAAGGAATGAAACCAAGTACAAATATACGTTGTTATTGAATCAGTGCCAAAGGATAGCTATTTATAGAGAATAAACAAGTATTATTGTAGAATGTTTTTTAATTTGGAATTACAGACAGACGTTAAAATTTTATGTAAGTTTATTCTATATATTGCTTTATAATTCTAGGTAACGTGAGGGTACAATATCAATTGTTTGTTAATTAAAAATATAATGATTGACGCCTGTATATACCCGAAGGTGTAGACAGAGAATACGCGTCCCGGTGGACAGTATGAAATACTTCTTGCAATTCACTAAGGTGGCAACTTACTTAAAGTAGCACAGCAGTCTACTTGATGGTAAGTAGCTACTGCAGCCCATGGTACCTGTATCCACAGATGCGGTGCTACTATTGAGGACATAGATCGAACGCCTCGTGTTCTGCATATGCTGGCTGTCACACCCTTACATCGATACACAACTAGTTCGTGTGTTCGCACAATACTGTTTCACGGCACCAATAGTTGTGGGTGGTACCGATCCTGTCGAACATATTCATGTTCTACAACTCGAAGCAACTTGCAAGAGTTACGTAAGTGAGATGTAAAAGTAAATAAATGGAGCGGCGCGCTATTGCCGGGAGGTCGGGGGAGCGTCGAGCGACGCGTGAGTAACGGTCCCGCGGAATGCAACCGCCACAGGTGCCTCTTATTCAACTCGACTCCGTTCCGCGATTTTCTGCTTTCCATATCTCCCTATCTACTCATTTCCATGTCAATTCATTGCGATATAAATACTTATTTGTGCCGCTGCAAATAGATGAGTAAACATCTCGAACTCTTAAAAATTGTATTCCAAAAAAAAGATAAATAAATAGGCAATCAAATTTTACCAAATATTTTATGGGTTATGGGTATAATAAGCTGCAGTGATCGCTTGCCACTAGATGGAATGCTCGTTTGCTACTATTTCCATATAAAAGGACTGTAATCTTGGCATTTGGGGTTAAATATTTGTATCAAGTAATATAATATGTAAAACAGAATATAATGAGAAACAAGTGCATATAAATGTTACACTGGATACGACCGCATTCCGAGTGGTATAATGGCCATAATAATGGACCCAGCGTATACACGATATATAAGGCAATGGAACTTATATTTTACTGGTATATAGTTAAGGCTGTAGTGCATAGGGCCTATTCCTTTAGCATTACTAGGTATCTACGACTGCAGTACTTTCAAGGATATTTCTGCAACAAAGTGTCTGGACGCTTATAACAATTTATGTAAGCGTATAAGGAGAGTTCACAGCGCCAATTATGAAAGCAACGATCAAAAACTGGTGCAATAAAAATGAAATATAAAACTTTTGATGGAAAGATTGCGAATTCCAATTTTTTTATACCGAGCAGGTTCTTTACGTGGCCTTTCGAAATACTTTAACAGTTAAGATACAATTTCCAAATGAACATACACGTGCTATGTATTTGTATAGCAACGGATTAACTGGAACTGGACAACGAAATAGCAACGGGCGGTTCAACATGAATATGTTGTGCGGTGAAACAGTAGTGTCCACACTATTTGTGTTTCGGTGTAAGGGTGTGACAGCGAGCATACTGAGAACACGAGGCGTTCGATCTATGTCCTCAAGAGTAACACCACATTTGTGATTACAGATGTCATGGGTTGCAGTAGCTACTTACCAACAGGTAGATTGCAAGCCCGTGTGTTACTTCATAACATAAAAAAAAATAGCAAGGTAACTTCTGTATTGTGCCGTAAACGCGTAGAGTCTACTAACGAAGTTGTGTTATGATGCATTGTACCTACCTATATATAAGTACGTGGGCGACAAAATTGTACGTCATGGCACGCCATCTTGTAGTGAGTAGTAAAGAATTCAATAGCAACCATGCTAGTACTTCAAAGATTCAAGAGATGGCGTTAGCCGTTTTTTTTATCTTTTCTAACTTATCTATATTGTATATAGCAGATTATAAAATATCATCTTTATTGATTTTGTTCTCCGCGAGATTCCTGAAAACAAATAATTCTAGAAGCTAAATGATTAAACTCTACGTGACTGATAAATACCTCATTATTGATTGACAATTTCAATATTGATAATATGATTGTCTTTATCCAGTATCTTCCAATTTGCCACTTGTTTTTAAAATGCGAAATAATAATCTAATCGAAAGGTATTAAAATGAAAATTGACTTTGAGCAACGAAATGTTACAATGTTACAAAAGTCGTCCACGTTTTTTCTTTAAAGAATATTCAAGAGATAAGTTCTAAAATCAATAAAAACCAGATTAATGTTCCAGATAATATGTCTATGACGACTATAATTACTTATTTAAATAACTGACCTACAGACTTCTAGGTCCGGTACCGTATACGTATGTGTCAGTTTTGGCATAAGTGTTTTGGGGGGAATCTTTCGAGTGCCATGTTAGGAATTATGTTGGTGATGTTTAATTAGTTTACGTTGTCTTTAATGTGATAAGTGGTGATGATTATCATAGAACTGATTGTGTAGTGGACTAATTATGTGTAACCGCTACATAGACTCTTGCGTGGTGCGTAAACTAGGGAGACCCTCCCTAGCCCAGTTAATTTTTTATCCGTGCGAGCTGGCACTTGGAGTTTCTCGTCAAATATTCCAAGAACTATATTAAAATGTGCATCACCAACATTTTAATTGTAACATTATATAATGGTTAAATTTAAACTTGTTATGGCCAAGAGCCGAGACGCCATCTCATAAGAAAAAAAAAGTTTTGGCATAGTGTTTTTTTTTTATTTTCGAATATCTTTCGCAATCTTGACGGGATAAGGTAAACTTGTTCTTCGTTAATAGGTTCGTTGGTGCATAGTGATGCAGCATGTGGAGCTAACGAGCTACAATACTGGGATTTTGTGGCTGTATTGTACGTTCAAAAAATACTAAAAAAAATACTAACAAATAGTATCTTTTGAATAAATGAATTTAACTTTGACTTTGAAATACATTTTTTATGTTGTGAGTTAACGCGATCATTCATTTCACCTGATGATAAATGACTACTTTAGTCTATGACAACGTGACCAAGATTGATCACAGATGCAATAGGCATCATTTTTAAGGCTACGCTCCTTAATATTTTTTCATATTTATTAATTACCTTATTGTTCAATATATAGTAATAAACATAAAAGTAAGCGTAAAATACGAGCAATAGCTAATTTGCCATTTCCAGACAACCCTAATCCTGGAGACAGTTAAAATTATTATGAGAAATATTATGACATGATCATAAACTTACATACTAACATTTAAATAACTAATAAATAAACTAGTATTTGATATAGTGGTTGACACGTTCAGTGAAATGCTAATATGAACATGCGCCTTGACTACTTAGGTTCCCTTATATCCAAAGTAGTCCTAATAATCCTTCTAGGTACCAACCGTGTCAAACATGAACCCTAGTATTGCAATTTTTTGAGTAAAAAACTATGCCATTTTCCATCCATGTAATACATAATCCGAATGTCACGCACATACCAAGCTATTGAGAGTGTTTATTTTCAAATCTAATCGTGCTTGGATTTACTTATCTGTTATTAATTACGCTATCGTGGCATATTTATAGCTATGTAGTTATCGAACCTTTGCTCAGATTAGATACGTTGGGCGCTTTCACATACCTACTCCTCTGTTCCGAATGGGACGATTGGTAACAATTCCAAAAGTTGATACCTTGGTTTGAAACAGCTAATTACAGCTCTAAAATTCTTTCTTTTTGTTTCTTTCGTTACACGTTCAAGGAATAACTCAATTGTGTGCACTATTCTTGGTATAAATAGCTGAACGAAGAACTAAACTTTCATACTGTATATGTACTATAAGAGTACAGTTATTAAGGTTGCTTACATAATATACTGCCATCGAGTTTTGCGATCTCTATACTCAAGCTATACTATAATATATACAAAACTATAACAGACTCACTAACAGATTAACCCACGGCCTAAACTCCATAGTTTAGCTCCGTATCTAGGACCGTGAAAATATGCTTGCAGTTTCCTTTTACAGTGTAGATGAGGTACTTTTAACACTAATTAAGAATTTGGAAATTCAATCTTTACGGTGGTGAAAATGGGGATGAAAGTTGCCATAAAAATCCATCATTTTGAAGATAGAGCTACGAAAATTGTTACTGAAGTATGACGCGAGCGAAGCCGCCGGAAATGCGCTAGGGACTTAAATATTTGACTTCATTGATCAACTGCCAATCCAGCTTCGATTTTGAGCTCGTCTATGTGGTGGTCGCCTTATCTTGTGTCGGATCAGTTAATTGTTTTTACAAGAAGTCGAGATTGACTAATAACCTCATAAAATCGTATAAAATTGTGTTGATAATTTCAAAATAAGTTTTTTTGCGAGGATAATTATTAGTGTCGCCATATCAATAAAAAATTTAAATTTATGGGTTAAAAGATCTCGTTCAAGTCCTAATTACTTAATTATTTAGAAAGCTTAATTGAAACAGTACATAAATTATAGCGTAAATAGATTCAGTCAAGTCGTGTCAATTAAAGTATTTTATATAATAAAAAAAAAAAAGGTTTCGTGTAGGGAAAGAAAGCTTAGTTACATTAATACCTCTTATTTACATAAACACACATTTATACTTACAACTCCATATTCAATTCGAACTACAAAATATTGACATATTTATCTGGACGCAGTGAGAATAAATTACTTGAAATAACGATTTTAATAAAGCAAGGCTGCAGCTTAATTAAACGACTGACATTTTACAAAAACAATGTAAACATGTTACTGACACCTTAAAATGTATTAACCAATTATTGGTTCTGGAAATTATAATTAGACCAGTTAAAGAAACAATAAACAGCGTATTATGGGTGTCAGCATAATCAAGGGAAACTACCAAAACATTTTACACGAAGTACATTATCTATACATTCTTTCTGAATAATAGTTTTTTGTCACTCAAACATGAAAGTCGAAAAGTATTTAAGCTAAGACTACACGCAAAGTTAATCGAACCCGGCTTTTTGCGCACGTTTTTGCCGAACCAATCCCGCGGCATGGCCAAGCGCGAACCGCTAGAAACGTGATCATTCAATAACATAACGGTTCTTATATAAAAACTGAACGTTCTCTGAATCTAATTGTTAACCTATTAACGTCGATCAAATTATTATCTATGATTAGCGTTGGAATATACGTAACGGGGGATTGGAACCACCTGTAGCGATCCCAGTTTGATGTAACGTCTTAATCCCGCCTGGGTTTCCTCGTTTTATATCATTGGCACTACGAGAAAAGCTTTGGTCATTTAACAAATTCCAGTATTAGTAACACTTCGTTTGAAAAGGTTGCAATACAATTGAATGACTCAAAATGTTTAGAGTTCATGGAAATTATGTTCGTAACTAGAGTTGGACAGCGAATTTTTTTGTAAATTTCATTTGCACTTTTGTGCGGTTATACTAGTCAATGCTATCTTATGCGGAACGTATTTGAAGCTGACACTCTCAGAATTAGAATGACACATCTCAACAAATGTATTTTATGGCTAAAGCTATGAAAAATCAGGCTGTTATCCAACTTCCTTCACTCATGAATGTAGGTCTGTAATTTATAAAGAAATACCCTTTTCTTACGTGGAGAAATCCATCATGAATACCCGACGCCCTGGGGAGAGTGTCAGGTTATGTCGGACTCCTACCGACTAAAACCCCACGGTGTTCCTTCACTACACATTTGTGCTGAGGACACAGGAACGCAAAAATACTTTCGCGACCTCAGCGGCGATAAATAAATACCTGAATTATGTTATAATAGGTAAATTTATGGATAAAACACTATTTCTCAAAATTTTGCTTACATAAGGCTTGTTAACTAAATTTAAGTATTCAATTCGAAAGGCCATTACCGAGATGCTCTTTTCGAAACTTAATTTGAACGTTATTTCATTTATTATTTATTTTATCTCATAATTTAATTATAGTCTGTGAATACAATATTTTCGAGAATTTAAGAAATAAATAATAAAGCACCTAAAAATCTATCCAATTTACAACTACGAGTATTGTGTTACAAACGAGATTATTGGAATAAAATAGAAGAAAGATACAATATAACATTAGGAGGGGCAAACAGTTGAATTGTAATATAATGTTTTTTTATTTGTTTTTTATATATCTTCTTTAATTATTTTATAATAATCGGTAAGCATATTTGTATAATTATTTTCTATATTCAACTAATATTATGAACGTGTAAGTTAGTGAGAATGGATGGATATTTATTACTTTTTCATGCTAAACTCCTGGACGAATTAATTACAATAATATAGCATAAACAGATCTCAATATATACATCAGAATAGCACATAGGCTATATATAGACACATGGTGTAAATCAAAAACTACTCGTAACAAAATGGCGGGCAAAAGCAGGTTTTTTTAAATGGGGGAAATGAAAATACGCAAAGGTTAGTTATAACTAAATTCATGTTATAATTACATTAAAACATCTATTAAATCTAATGAATTTTAATTATTTCTAACAGCGTATGCTTAGATCAGCCGTCCAATAACTCCTTTGGTCATTACTTCGTTTACTTTATACTTGAAACATTTATTACGAAGATAAAACTACGCGGTGCAGTTCTAAACAGGTTGTACGATGACGAGACGTAGTTATTCTTAACTAAATATAAGTTAGTACGCTACGAGGAAAGGTTACAGTGCAATACAATCGCAGGTTTCTATGAAATCTATTTATAATACATGTTTACGTTGGTCGATAGAACCTTCGTGATCAACTGGGCCAGTACCACCGTCACAGCTATTTGTAAAACAGTAGTGTTCGCAGACCTTGTCTTTCGGTGTAACTGGAGGCGTTCGATCTATGTATTATTTAAATGTTATAAAGAAACACACGAGCCACCTATTGGTAAGTTATTACTGAAGCCCATAACATCTGTAACCACAGAGGCGGTGGTACTCCTGTGACTATAGATCGAACGCCTCGTGTTCTGAGTAAGCTGCCTATCACATCCTTATACCGAAACATAAGTAGTGTGAACGCGACAGATTCAGTGTACAAATAGGTGTGACTGTGGTACGGTGATAGGTGGAATCTGTTCAATACCAGCAGGTGTAAGGATATTTGTTACTTGAAGTAATTAATGAAAGTCATGAAAATGACAATAGATCTGTGTTACTAATAAAAAAAAGTATTTATTCAAGAATTAATAGCGTGTCCTGTACAGTTAGAAAAAACAATACGCGGAAGGACGTTCAAGCGACTGCTCTAGGAAGTTGTAATGTATTCATACCCATCGAAGTCGTGGCAAGGATATCCGAAATAGAAATCTAACGGATTTCCGTAGTGTAACGTTATCTACTAAATTACTAACATTTTTCGTATTGCTTTATGAAAATTAGAGTAACAAACGGATATGTAGTTCGCCTGATGATTGACCACTGCAGCCGATGACAATCGTAATGGACTAAACAGACCCATCGTTCTATTAAAAAAAAGAAAAATCGCACACTTACACCGAAACACAAGTAGTGCGAACACTCCTGTTTCACGGTACAAATAAGCGTGACGGTTGTGCGGACCCAGTCGAACATATTCAAGTTCTACCACCCGTAAGCCCGTAACATAAATCTTTTGTAGTACCTACTGGTAACAATGTATAATTTCAAGAAGTTTGGTAACTAATAGAGCTCATTTAGTGACAACCGGCACGAACATTACATTATCAGTGAGATCAACTAATTTAAGATAATGTGGATATTTCTCATCCAACACGATAAGCATCTATCTTCTTCCAAGCTTTATTATCTACTTGTAGATTTATGGCTATCTATTTTGTATGCCCACTAAAGTTTATTGCCTCTTATTGTTAATTTGTACATTCCTTATTCTGATAGACTATTTATATTACGTAATTTTAGAAGTGTTGTCGATATTGTGATTTTCGGCTGTAAGATCTATTTTATAGGTTAAATGGTGGAATTTTCATATTCCATTGGCTGGGCATTGTCGGCGTTTATGTGCTTAAAGCATATTACCATTTCACTTAAAGTCTTATAGATAATATATTCTGGAGGCAAGGTTCTAAAACTGGGAATTAGGTGACAAAATGTATGAACCGTACCTAGAATCCATTAAGTTGACTATACGCTTGTGTAACACAAACAATCAATTGTTAGGTGAAAATCTCGTTTCTAGTGAAAAAAAGGAATAAATCTTTGATATTTTAGTTGTCCAGTGGTGTGATTAAATTTTGGAAGGAGATGATAGATATGTAGCTGCAACGCCAAACTGTATCCCATGACTTTGTTATCATCAATTGTTTTATTTGCCTCCAAAAAGAAACCTATATGAAATGAACGAAATGGTCTATACACTTGGAAGTTACGTATACATTTTTTGGAAGTTACGTATACATTATGAAAACTAGAGCAGTAAACGGGCATGTAGTTCATGTGATGTTAAATGACTACTATAGCCCATGACAACCGTAACTGAATCAATACAGACCTATCGATCTGTTCGAAGTGCATTGCTACTCTTGAGGGCTAAGTTGGTCGACTTATTTATTCCTGTGCGTGCCGGCTGCCACACCGTTCAAGCTAAGACACAACTCATCAGAGCTATTTCATAGCAGAAATAGGTGTGATGGTGGTAATCATCCGGGCGAACCTAGATAGATTCTACCACCGATATACATAGAATAAAATGCGGATAGTTTGCGTGTATCACAACTATAGTTTCTTTAACCACCCATCCTCAAGATATTTTATAACAATCAATGCAAGACCAACATGTTATTAATTCAAATTAGTATTTTGCATAAGAAATATTAATTATAACTATTCCACAGCATAGTAACGTGACAAGTATCCGAAATGTCACATAAATACCAAATGCGCTCGGATACTAATCAGGTTATGCAAATTAGTTTGGGCGTAGTTTTACAAGTGGATAGTCGAGAACATTTGGCAACTTTTAACAACTTTTAATCCTGTTATGATTCAACTTTTGATCAGTCAGTTCAACGATTGATCAGTCTGCATTCAGTGTATCCTTGAAGTTTTTTGGTAAAAGAAAAAGGTATCTGGAGACAAATGTTGCTTTAACTTTGATAAAGCTAACTGTAAATTTATTACTTTGTATTTTGTATCATTATATAGATGATAATTAATACTGTACATTAAAACTAGGCGCAAAAAATATGAATAATGAAGTAGCGAATATGACATGTTCCTGATTTTTAATCCGATAGTCAATGTGATAGCTAATACTTAGAATCGAGATAATGATTAAATTGAATTTATAGATGTCCCCACTTTTAAATCGAAATTCTAATTCTGATAGGTAGATAGCATTTGCTTTAGAAATGAACTTTCTCATTCAACACATTTTATTCAAGAAGTGTTGAAGATGAGTCTGGCAACCACCGTTTAAACTTTTTATGTTCATAGCTAGTTCTTAGTTAACGTTAGTATTTAGTCTAAAAGAGTCTGTAAAATACGACCTCTGATTGCAATCGCTGCCAATAGAAAGGTGTTGAAAAGAGTTTGAAAAAGAAAAAGTGTATGAAATGAGTTATTCGAAACTCAGACAATTACAACATGTACGGGCCGCGGCGTATTTTATCTGCATTGAGAGAAAGATGACTCGCTCTTCCTTGAAGAAATCAAGCGAATCCGGGCCAAACGATGGAAACGTAACAATTGAATTTCGTCTCTATTCATCATAGTTACAGCTCAAATTACATTTGCAGATTTATCGTTCTGATGCAACAAAAAGTTCGATACGTCCAACAGTTGCCAAACGCCTTTTTAATTTAATAGACATATAGATGTCGTTGAACCCCATAGGTGTTGTCGGTGCTGTCGATTTGCTAACATTTTTTGTTATCACTTAGTACTGTTAGCCCGTTAGACGTGGTCTAATATTCCAGTGCTACAGGTCTCCTATCATTATGCCGAAAGAGGTCAATGTATTAGCAAGTGAAGACTTTATAGATAATTAACTTTGCGTCAGATAACATTTATTTAATTTGTCAGCGAACCCCGCAATTTGATTTGGAATAAGTTAGGTGTACGTTCTTATACATAATCAGTCTGTACTTTGATATAATCTTCATGCCTTAGTCACCATTTTGTCAGTAATAAATACACGCGTCAAGTTATAGGATCAGGCTATGATTATCCGTTCCAATATTGCCAATGTTTAGACAGGAGTTTCAAATCAAAATTTATTGTAAATAATTGCGGTATTGCTCTATCGGCAACGCCTGTCGACTTTACATATTGCACAAATACAGCAATCAGACGTAGGGATACATCATAGCCATATATTGATTTATTTGCGTGCAAAAAATACTTAGTAATAGTATATCCACTGCAAAATTCTTTCATAGCTCACCTCAACAGCGAAGGTTCAAGCGTTACGGAGTCGTAAGTTGATTTAAAGCGCCGCCCCTACGAAGCATGGAGAGGCATAGTGGTAAAATTGATTCGAGTGAAGTAACGGAATCCACCGCGTACCGGTTTCTTGACCAGTCAAAAACCGAGGCGGTGAGCTTAACGTGAGAGAACCGGGCGCGGGAAACGCCGCTTCCGCGCTTGGGAAGCGATGACCATTCTCTCGCTGTTTCCGTCGGAATAATTAGATTTTGTTGTTTGTATAAATAATTTTGGTACGTGATAAAATAAAATATATTTTGATACGTTCGCGATTAATTTAAAATATGTTTTCGCGAAGGACTGAAGAAAAATAGATAATTGCACAAAAAAATTGATCAAAGTTAAATAACGTCATATTTGAATATAATAAAGATATGTAACAATTGAAAAGTTGTTAAGTATCATATCATGTTTAATTTTATATCAGGATATAATATAGAAACTTCACCACTAAGAAAGCAGGTGGCAAAGCGTAAGAATAAAAGCTATAAAACTACTTAATAGGAAATAGCTTTTGTATTATTCAATAAAAAACGTTCTCCTTGGACGGTTTTCCTCGTCGGCGACACGTAATTCCGCGAAAGTATTGACATCCTCCAGGGACGACTCATGGTCAGAATAATAACAACCATTGGAAAAGTTTCACAGATCGTAACAGCCATTGCCAAAACTGCAATAACTGTCTCGTTAACGAATCTTGGACAGTTGTTTATAGTTCAATAACGTTACTTAAATGAGAGAAAGTCGCTTTAGTTTAAAACAATAATAAGAGAGAATCCCACTGCCGTTCCAGTAATAAAATCATTAGGCAATAATTAAATATATCAATGACTTTTTACTGTAATGAAAAGTTTTACGCATAATCAATAAATAGTTAAACATGAATATTTAAAATCAACTCCAATTAATGACATGATAAACGAGTTTCATGTGTCGGTAGATAAACGAATAAATGTCATTATGTTAAAATGTAAGAGATTTATAAAACATTTATGCATTGTGTTTTAGCATATTAAAACAGATATAATACCAAGTTACTGTTGATTAGTTTTCCAACCGTACAAAATTTAAATATTTATTCCCATCAAATAAGTGCTGCAATCAAATTGTATACCGTTAAGTTCAATTTGTAATTAGCATACAGCTGACATTTACTGAATTGTAAAATTAGCTCATAGCTGCAATGCTATGAATGGACAAACAAATTAGGAAGACTTTGGCATTTACGGTGACGTCAGAGAGAACGGAGCTGCGGTCACTGTCGACCACGAACTTAAAGCACGCCTTAAAGAGACTAGATGGCGTAAACTGATTGATCAGCGTGTCCAAATTTGAAGCAATTCGCAAAAAAAGCAGCAGCAGAAGTAAATTTAAATTGTGATCGGAGATATACTAAAAATAAAGTAAAACTAAAATTTGGATAAAAGTTTATTGTGTATAGTCTAGTCTTCAATCAATGGGTAAACTTAGGGTGAGACTTAGCCCAAATAAAAATTCAGTTTTAATTTACGTTAAGCACATCTATTTTCTGTAGTTCCGCGTCATCGACAGTCGATGCAAGAATGTCGCAACGTAATGAAGTGTTGTGCATTCCGGCTAGTTACGTGCACGGCCCAGTTCTTTGGTTTAACGGCACGGGTTAGCGTGCGCTGCAGAATTATGTCACGTCGATCGACCACAACCGGTAGCTGCCTTCGACGACGATTATCGAGATTTTGAACTGTAACTCAGTCATTGTATACCCGGGTCAACATATTGTCTTGTTAAGCAATGGACAGAGTCCTATATTTGTTGCGTTTAATTTGTGTTAGAATTCAGGGACTGTGTATAACAGTAGCTTTTTTCGAATGGATAAGTGTTGTTGCCCCTACTGGCGTTTGCAGCGTCACCGACTTATTACACTGTAGCACAAGACATTGCACACACAGCGGGCGTTGACAGTAACTGTAATTAGATAAATTTAGAGAATAGCAAAAAATTAATTTTGTATGCCACACGAGAGGAACTGCCATAAAAAATAATTATAATGGGTTCAAATAATTACATCAGAATTTTTCATTAAGTAAAACAATCCTCTACGCAGATTCCACAACGTCCAAAGTGACTTGCGTGGTTTAACATAGTGAAATAGACAGCAGTTTTAGTTATTTACATGTAGATGTACTGAGTTCTGAATAAAAAGTCTTCAATATTGTTAATTAAGAAATTCAAGGTTATTTCATTAAAACAAAATGTATTATAATAATAATATTAATAATCTTTATTACGTAAACTCATACACAAAATGATCAATGGAATCCTGACCCCTAAACTAGGTAACTATTCCGTATCTTAGACGTTAGTGCTTTCCCAAACAACTTTGTTGCATCGTCTAAGGTTTTTTAATTTTAAGTTTTAGAGGTGATTACCATAAAATTTATTGTAAATACTAACAACCAGGGACGTATTTTATTTATTTCTCGTCAATTATTAAATCCTGCTGAAGTTTTATTAACCATTTACTGTCAAGCATTTCCGCTTTAGAGTAATTATAAAATGAAGTAATTGTGAAAATTAAGATTTATTGACATAATTGCGTAGATATAATTGTGGATACATATATTGTTAAAGGATTGCCTAATATCCTTTTCTAATTTGCAGCGCTGAGCGTAATGTGAGAATTACGAGATATACAAAACAAAAATCTTCTAAACATAGAGCTCTAGCTGGTGGAGTCTATCCAGGGCCACCCGGGTGAGAACCTCCTCCACACCTATTTCTCCTGGGAAATAGCTATTATGAGTTGCGTTGCAACTTGAAGGATGTGGCAGCCGACATGCACAGGATATATGAGGCGACCATCTTAGCCCTCAAGAGCAGCAACGCACTTGTGACCAACTTCGAACAGAACG
>DWIE01000438.1:0-15333 GCA_018248235.1 Choaspes benjaminii | reverse complement strand
ACTAATCTTAAACTCTAAGCTCTAAATCAATTCAGTCATTATATTATCGCGTTTCCTTTTATATTTTTTTAATTTATTAGTCCATAGCTCGCGGACTCTTACAATTTTGTAACTTATTAAGGTTGATTCTAATTTATAACCAATAAAAACAAATTGACATCGTTTTTACGTTTTGTAATTTTAAAATGGTGATTTACAATTGCTTATTCTTTCCCTTTCACGTATTTGCTTTCTGATGGTTTTTGTCAACAAATAGAAGATGCAGTTAAAAAACAAAAAAAAACATGGGCAAGAAAAATATAAAGAACATTCAAAATGCTTTTAATGTACAAATTAGATAGGAAGTATAAATTTATCTTATACTATGTGTATAGAAAGGTCTGGTTGGATGTATTAAGATTAGATATTATTATTTAGTCCTTAATTATGCGATCAAAAGCATCGGTATGAAATTTAGAAGTAATATAAATCCTTATTACAAACTTAATTTAACGATTTTAAAGTCTTAATAAATTACTTAATTAAAATAAGATCATAAAGTGTAGGTCATTTATTTGTAAATGCCCGTATCTTCTCCTATTGGCAATTGTTTCTTTCAAAAAAATTACAATTACCAATTTAACATTAAATCATAGTGCTGGTCTTAAGTAATCTCCTTTCTCCACAACAATTGAATCATTCTCACATCTACAAAACGCCTTTCATATTTATGTAAACCTACCTTTTTTTGCTTAAGCCTGTAATCCCAAATTGTATCCAATCTTATTTTCATTGAAATTTTCTTTGTTTTTTTTTGTAACCCTCACAGTATAACCAATAAACTCATTATTCTCTATCACAATTAACCCTGAATCTTAAGATATTAATAGAGTACATATAAATAGCACCATGGTTGTATTATTGTAGCTTTTAATCGGACTTTCAAACTTTTCTTCTAAATTACCAACATGCTGTTTCATTATAGCTTTTCTTAAAGTCTTTGTGGCTCTTTCTATACGGCCTTTGCTTCTGTGAGTTTCCAATCATATCTTTCTATTTTAAATATCATTCTTCCAACACTACTCTTCAAACAGATCATTACAGAACTTCCTTTCATTGTCTGTTACAAACTTATCTGTAAACCCATCTATATTTATCCATTCCTGTATCGCTTTAATCAACATCTTAAATATCTCAGTACAATGCCCCAAAATCTAACTTGAAATAATCAATCCCCACCAAAACATATCTCTAATTTTCACCACTTTCATGACCAATTACATCAAGAGCTATCTTTTTTAATTACTTCCTCTAAGTTACAATTTCACATCCTCCCGTTGGTAAACTGTTATCAATTCTACAAACATCACACTCTTTTTTACTCTTGATATCTTATCGTCCATTCCTGGTTAGTCAAAATCTGTTTAAAAAATTTCTTTACCTTTAACTCCTCGACGATTCTATTTCTTGTGTACTTCTTTTATTGTTTTTTTATTTGCTCCTTTGTCAAGATCTTTTACTTTCATCTAATATAAACTCCCAATGTTTTTACAATCCTTGATAATCGCGTCCTATTGATCTTCCCTTGTTTCTAATTTTTTCTATCACATGTTTTTAAATTTCTTAAATTCTGCCACAAACTCATATTTCCGATCAAATTCATTTGCATATTCATCTCTGATTTCACGAATTTTACTGTACAATTAAATTTCTGAATTTTCTCTATCCAAAAATTTAATCAACAGTCCGTCGCATAATCTTAGGACACCCCCATTATATAAAAATAAACGGCTGTTATATGGTCTTTATGCGGCGTAAATAAGATTTTCTATAATGAAAAGGTCGTTTACACAAGTTTATATAACTAAATTTTTATAAAACTGCATAAATATAGCTTTAGTGCGTTTTTTTGTTTTTTTTTACAGAACAAGTGTTGCATAATCTTAGGACGTTTTAAATTTAAAGATATTTAATAATTTATTGAGGCGTCATCATTCTCAATTACTTTTTTAATTTATTTTCCATAGAATCTACTAACTTTTACAATATCTTTCGCCTATTAAATCCCAGTTTTCGACAATTGATTAATAGATCATTTAAGTTGTCGTACGTCCTACCATTATTATAAACCAATCTAGAAAGTTCAGCCTAAAGATTTTTATTAGGATTTAAATCAGGGAAAAGGGTGGCCAGTATATTGATGTTATATTATGTTTTTGGAACCAACTTTTTGATGATCTAAAGATATAAGATTTTGCATTGTCTTGCTGAAAAATTATGGTTGCAGAATTCTGCATATTAATAAATGGAATTAGAAAGTCTTGCAATATTTCTTGATATTTTTCACTATTAACTGTTCCATATATCAAGGCTAATTTTGACTTTCCCCAATAATTAAAGCAGCCCTAAATCATGATTGATGGTTCACCCATAGTTCTGCGTGAATAAACAACTTCCTCGGTGTTTATCCCAGCCCAATAGTGAGAATGGCCATCGGGACCATCTAAGTTAAACTTTTTTTCATCTGAAAATATCTCATCCCTCCACCTTTCTCCTAAATCTTCGTATTTTCCTGAAAAACGAATTCTGTTTTTTTTGTGAACCTTAGATAATTTAGGTTTACGCTTTATCTTTCTTCTAGAAAGTTTTCCTTCATCTTTAACAATTCTTAGCAAAGTTGTCTTGTGAACTTTAAGGTCTAAAGTAGCCTTTATTTTATTTGCGGTAATATTTTTACCTCTTGCAAGATTGACTACTCTAGATCTTGTTCTCAAAGAAAGTTTTTTAGGCCTTCCAAAAGACTTCTTTATACCATACGCACCTGGATTTTTCAAAATTTCGATATAACATTCCTTGATCTATTGATCTCCTCACTAATTTGCATATTGATTTTTTTTTGGTTTTCATGTATAAAATTAATGATTTTTCTGTTTCTATTAACAGGAAAAGCTTTGCTCATTTGGGTTAAAAAGACATGTTGTTCTTATACTTTTTGGTGTAAATTTTCCCCCAAAAAATGAAAAGTGTCCTTAGATTATGCAACACCTGTTTTGTAAAAAAACAAAAAAACGAAATAAATCTTGATGTATTAATTTTTTATTAATATTGAAATAATCAAACATGTGTATATTAACTTTTCATTCAGTAAAATCAACTTAACATTGAATAAAAACCATAAAACGCCCGTTTATTTTCAAAAATGGGTGTGTCCTAAGATTATGATACGGACTGTACATACAATTCATTCAGGCATAAACGTAAAATTTATACATCTTAATTACAAAATCATATCTTTTATCCTCCTTCACAATGATACTATCCTTGTCGTTCTTTGAATATTTATCATCAATTTTTTCTAAATCATTTGCTATCATTTCTTCTAGTGTATTCTCCTTTTTGACCGTTTTTACTAGAAAACATCGGGAAAACTTATCCGCAATGTTGTTTTCCACTCCTAGTATAAATTTCAGTGTAAAATCAAATTCATTCTAAAATAGTTTACATCTCTCTGCTCTATTAGTGATTTATTATTGTCACGCGCTCAGCGCGCACAGTTCAAATCGCAGACAAACTTTACAAAAAAATGAGGGTGTGCCGAAGAAAAATTTGTAAAATAATAAGGATGAACAACAAATTATTTTTTTTTAAAAAACTTAATTTAGCGCTTAAAAACAGTGTATTTTTAATTTAAAAAATATATTGACAAATTAAAACATTGAAAAACATTTTGTAAAAAAAAATTCTGTTTTGCTTCAAAGTACAGAATGAAGTGAGGTATTGCTAATATTAATTAAATAAATCTTTGCTATACTTTTATAGCTTGAATTTCAATTCTGCTGATTTTTTTTGTTCTTGGTCCATTATCTTTGAGTAATTTTAAGAATAACTGCTGTCATTACTTTAAATATTCGATGTCGGAAAAATGTTTATATGCTATATTTCTATCCTGTTTTAATATATGATAATTGTTGTAATTATGTGCTGAATAGCTCAATGGTAAGACAAATGTATTCATATCAATCCTCACGGGTTTGCGCCTAAAATTAAGCAGTTGTAATGTAAAAACACCCATACAAAACCCTTTAAATTTACCAAGTTAAATACAAAAAAAATAAGGAAAAATGGGATGTGCGGGCTGGGCACGGTGTGCAACATCTAATGATACTAAATTCTGTTGTTAGGTAATCGCCCTCTTTAACATGGCTCAAATACTAAGCCATCTTATTTCTGTGTTAAAAACATTATCGCCATAATCTGATTCCGATTCCTTTTAAAGTTCTTTAAATTGTCTGTGATTAAGCGCACGAGACTTTAAAAATTAATCATTTTTATGATAGGCACGTTAACACGTGGCAAATCGAGTTTTTTAGCACACAAGTTCTCTTGATGAATAATACAGAAATTTATAAAGATTTCTTGGCCTGTTTTTTCTTTTATTTCTTTAAAAAGTCTACCTGCTACTCCTTTTTCGAAGCTTAGCATCGCTCTCGCACCGTCTGTTGAAATTCCGACTATTTTTTTTAACGGAATTGAAAATTTGTTAATATAAAAAAAAAGTTCATTGTAGATGTCTTCGCCCTTGGTATTCCCTTGCATCGAAACGAAGGATGCAAGTTCTTAGGTAATATTAAAATCAGAATCAATACCTCTTATAAATATAGCTAGCTGAGCTGTGTCAGTTATGTCACAGCTTTCATCTAGTGCCAACGAAATATATTCCATTTCATTGATTCGTCCTTGTAAAGATTGTGTTAGATTTTCAGATATTTCTTCAATTCGTCGGCCCACTGTAAATCTTGATAAGCTTATATTCGAGATAACATTTAGCTTATCAGGGAACGCTATTTCAGCAACAGATTTTAGCACTCTTTGACCATCTCACCGTCCGCAAATGGTTTCATTCTTTTTGCCAAAATTAAACTGACGGCGTAGCTGGCCTGACTGTGGTTTTTGAAGTAAAAATTGCTTTTCTAAGACGGCCTATTATTTTTGACATTTCTTTCAATAATTGCATATTTGTCAATTCTAAGCTGCCTGTCTAAAGTTTTAATTCTGCATCGTGCTTGGTCGCATAATGTCTCCTATTATTATAGTCTTTATAAACTGCAACGGATTCTAAACATATCAGGCGATAGCCTTCACGTTGACAAATATGAAAAAATATTCTACTTTTTTAGATTTACTGGAAAAATCTGCGTTTCAAACAATTATTTGTTTTTTTTTGTTCTCCTCCATCATGCTACATCGAAAATTTAAGGTGTAAAAAAAAATTTTAAAAAGCAAAAAAAAAAACAAAATGAGTTGTACACGCGACAAAAAGCCTATTAGCAAGCGTATTTTCGAAAATTAATACATCAGCATGGTTACTAGATTTACATCGCATTTTTGTTTGTAAAAAAAACTATAATAAAACATGACAAAATAAAAAATTATATTTGTAAATGTGAGAGGATGACAACGAAAAGTGCAAAAAAAGGGGTCTTGAAAATTTATTTTTTTTACCCCTAAAAATGCGTTTTAAAAATTGAAAACAGAAGAATTGGAAGAAGAAATAAAAAAAGTTGAAAATTATACCGATGAACTACATTGCATTAGATGCAATTGTCCAGTTTTAAAAATTAATGTACGTCCGGAAATGGTCAGATGCACTTTCAAAAGCTGTTATATTAGATGTAACAAATGGAAAAATACAATTTTTTCTTCAATTAAAATTTCAAAAACAAAAATTTTAAAAGTGCTGCAACATGGATGATAAAGTCTTTAAGGAATCAAATAATCTTTTATTTAGATATTTCTTTAAATTCTATATCTATTATACTGAAAAGACTAAGAAAAGTTCTTGTCGATAAATTTTTTTAGTAAACGCGAAAAAATCGGCGGAAAAGGAATCATTGTTGAAATAGATGAGTCAAAATTTGGCAAAAGGAAATACTTTAAGGGCCACAGGGTAGAAGGGTTGGGTCTCGTTGAACGAACTGGCGAGAAAAAATAAAGCTTATTACGCTAAAAGATCGTTCTAAATTGACGTTGATAAAGCTTATAAAAAAACATGTTCATAAGGAATCACATATATATACCGATGGGTGGAAAGGATATATTGGATTAGAGAATTATTTTGCAGGACATAGTGTGGTTAACCATTCGTTACATTTTGTGGACCCCAATACATCTGTCCATACTAATACGATAGAAGGTAATTGGTGTGGTGTCAAACTACAAATACCCCATAAAAACAGGACAAAAAACAAAATAGTTTTGTATTTAGTACGCTATATGCTTTTAAAAGACAAACAAATCATCCTATATTATTACTATTAACACGTTGGAGACGGCGCGTTAAAAATAAAATTTTTTCTCTGGACGGAGCTTTTATGTATTTTTTAAATCCTAAAAATGAAAAAAATTAAAAAGACTATAATTGAAACTAACTTAAGTACAAATACAGGAAATAGCTCTAATAAATCTTTATTTGACGAAAGTTTTTTTTCTTAAAAAGAATATTACAATGATACTGTTATTTCTGACTCGTCTAGCTCAGGTTATTCCGATGATTCAGGTTATAGTTCAGATTTCGATTCATTAGACAGCAATGAAAAATTAGAAGGACAAAAGTAGTAAAAACAGATACGACTGAAAGTAACTAAAAACGATGAATTTGTTTACGAGAATATAGATTTAAATAATCCACTTGATATTTATAAGTTGTTTTTGACAGACAAGATTGTGGATTTAATTGTGAACAAAACAAATTTATATGCTTTTGGAAAATACGTTGACAATGACGACTCTTTTTCTTCTACGCCAAGAAAACATGAAGCCGTTTGGAGGCCAGTTACGGTCAAACAAATGAAAACCTTTTTTGGAATTATTATGATTATGGGACTAGTTAAACTTCCTAGAATAAAATTGTACTGGTCTAAAAACCCTATGTACGAAAATAAAAGGATTAAGAAAGCAATGAAAAAAGAAAGATTTCTTAAAATTTTACAATTTTTTACATTTTTAAAGTAAAAAACCATCCGACTCATGTAATAGATTGAACAAAATTCTAGAGATCCTAGATATGATTTCTTTATCAATAAAAGATGCTTTAATTCCCGGCCAAGAAGTTGTAATAGACGAAAGCATGATCCCTTAAAGAGGCCGTTTATTGTTTCAAATATACATTCCAGGAAAACGTCACAAATACGGAGTAAAATTGTATAAGCTAAGCTTGCCTGTCGGATATACATATGCATTAGACATATATACTGGAAGAAGTTTAATTACTCAATCGCATGGACATTCATACAACATTGTTATGAATTTAATGGATGGTTTATTATTAGAAGGCCGTACGCTGTATACCGATAATTTTTACACGAGCATTCCTCTGGCAGAAGAACTTTTAGCGCAAAATACTTACATTTGTGGAACAGTACGAGTAAACAGAAAATTTTTACCTCCTGTAAAAAATCAAAAGTAAAAAAGAGGAGAAATTGTCAGTGCACAAAACTGTAAAGGAGTAAAATTTATGAATGGACTGATAAAAGACCCGTTCAAATGTCAACTACTTGTTTGGAACATTCTTGTTCATTGATTGAAAAAAACGGTAAAATTAAACCAGATTTAGTTTTTGACTACAATAATGCAAAAAAGCGTGGATATTTTTAAAAAAATCGGGCTTTTTACAGCTCTTTACGAAAACTTTAAAATGGTATCAAAAAGTTGTTCTTGAACTAATTTGTTCAACTTTAATAGTAAATTCATAGTATATACATAAGAGATGGGGCCATTTAGATTTAAACATAACGCAGTTTCGAGAAAAAGTGATAGATGAATTGTTACAAGACAAAGTGGGTGAAACTGAGGATGAAAAGTAAGATTTGTCTGATAAAAAGATTGGACGTTTTCTTGAAAAATTCTTTAAGTCACCTAGATCATGTAGAAAAAGATGCCACGGTTACTATTAAAGGCTTTCTGAAAGGGGGGGGATTACGCTACACATAAGGCAAGAAAAGTTGTAACATTTTGTAGACAGTACAAAAAAAATGTTTTTTATGTGTCTTAAATGCTTTAAAAAAAGCGCATGAAAAATAAGTAATTTTAATTTTCTTATTTTTTATAAAACAATGTACACAAAATATTTTCCCGGCAAGGAAAAGCTCTGTTTCACATCAAGAAGACCCATACAATAGTGTTAAAATAAGTTTTTAAATGATTTAAAACATTTTGCAGATCTAACTAGCGTGAGCCATCGGTAAGTCGCGCCGTCCTCAACGTGTTAAAACATTTATTTTAGTTTTGTGTTTTTTTTTACCCTGTTTTTGCACTTTTCGATTACATAAGCCAAAACTTCAAATTACTTAAATCATTTAATTCTTATAAACCACTTAAATACGCAGAATTTTTTACCCTCTATTTTTCCAGAAAAAACCACATCAGGATTCGACATGTGCGATCCGGTGCGTGACATTTTTTTTTTTCTGAAAAGGGGTACAAAACCCCCTGCCGAATAAACACAAAGCCCGAATTTAGAAATAAAATCTGCTTTGGAAGATATTTAGTACTCAATTTCAAAAGAAACGTGCCAGACACTGTCAGAGAGTTTTAAAAGAAGAGCTATTGCCTGCAATGAAGCTTCAGGACTTCATACTAAATATTAAATAGGGTAATTCCAATTTTTTTTTGCCCATGAAAATGCGTTTACGAATTTTGACAACTGACGAAATTAACAATGAAATTGAGAAGATAAGGAGAAAAATAATATAAAAAGGATGTATGCAATGCGGGTATTTCCTTAAAGTAAATAAAACGATGAAGATCGAGTCAGATGTACATTTAAGGCTTGTTATAAAAAATATAATGCTCGGCAAGGCTCTGTGTTTTATAAAGCTTAGTTAGCAAAAAAAAAATTTTTTAGGTGTACCAGCAATGGATGTTAAAGTCACCGAATCTTGTTATAAGCTCTAATTTCGACCTTCCTATGACAATTGTAACAAATCTTTTAACTAAATTACAGGAATATTTAGAGAAAAAATTTTCTAATGATACAGAAAAATTAGGCGGAAATGGAATGATTGTAGAGATTGGTAAGTCGAAATTTGGTAAACGAAAATACCATAGAAGTCATCCGATAATCGAGTCTGGGTGTTAAGACTTGTTGAATGATCTACGGCAAGAAGAATTAAATTATTCACTTTGCCTGATCGTTCAAAGGACACTTTAATCCCCCTTATTAAAGAACATGTAAAGCCCGACCCTCATATTTAAACAGATGGATGGAAAGGTTATTTCGGACTTGACGAATTTTTTATTTCTCATGATATTGACAATCATTCGTTACATTTTGTAGATCCAGAAACCTTTGTACACACAAATACTATTGAGGGAAATTGGGATGGTGTTAAACCTCAAATTCCGGTTAAAAACAGAACATAAGAAAAAGTAATTCTTTATTTAATTAGATCCATGCCCCTTAAATTCAAATCTGACCATTTGTAAAAGTTTTATCAAATTATTTGTTTTAAATTATATTTTTTTCAACCTTTGATTTTTAAAAACAGTTTTAAAAAATGAAAAAATGAGGGGTATATAGAACATATAAATTAATTTTTTAAAGAATATTTAAATCATAACTTTACACAATTTTTTTTTTACTGAAATACGTTTTTTTAACACAAATTTACTGACAAAAATTCTATCGTTTTTTTTTGATATACACTTTAGATTGACAAGGCTGTCCGATTTTATGTCCCGGAGACGAAAAAACGGAGTTTTGTTTCTTTTTAGGGGTCAAAAAAAAAATACTTCTATGGAAAATATCAACCATGAAGAAATAGTAAAATTTTTAAAAATTGGCAAAACAAAACTTCTTTTCGAAAGATACTTCTATAACTTTAGAAGTGAAACGGGAGAAAAAATTATATATAGATGTAGGTCTGGTCAATGTGGGGCACCTTTTCACACATCGAAAGAACTTGTTATAGTAAGTTCAGCCGAACATAATCATGGTCCGGATTTAACAAAGAATCAAGTTATGTTCGAGCTTCAAAAGATAATGTCGAGAGCTGTAGAATTACTGAGACTTTCCGTGAACTTCACAGGACTATTAGTACGTTCTCGCAGACGGAGTTGGCAAAGACACCGTTTGTTGAATCTTTAACAGATAGGATTAAAAGGTTCAGAAAATCCAAACACTCAAACTTTACCCCTTAAGCATCAGATATTCCTACGTCTATTTAAAATCTGCCTACGGGAGAGGTTTTTATACAGTTTGATTCTGGTATCAATGACCCAAACAGAGTTGTTATCTTTTGCGCGGATGAAAACCTTATTCATCTGAAAAAGCCAGGTTATTTTAATGGACGGAACATTCAAGTCTTGTCCGAGCGGGTTTTTGCAGTTATACACTCTTGTAACCCATGTTAAAGGGAAAAATTTACCTTTAATGTTTGTTTTAATGGCTTCTAGAAGTCAAACAGTTTACAGTAAAATATGTGACTACGTTTTTGCAAAGGTACCAAAATTTAACCCGATTGCCGTCATTTTAGATTTTGAAATGGCTTCTAGAAAAGCTTTTCAAACAAAATTCCCGGAAATAAATTTGTTTGGCTGTTTGTTTCATTTTTCGCAAATTGTATGGCGAAAAATACAAGGCTTAAACTTGGTTTCAACAACAAGAACAATTCTATTTTTAGGGAATACGTGCAAAACTTACTGGCACTATCATTCGTTAAGCCTGAAAAGGTAGTGGACTATTTCAGAATTTAAAAGAAAAAATAATTCAACTTAATTGTAACGGCTTGTTTGAAGAACTTTTAAATTTTTTTTACAGGAATTATATAGACAGATCAATTTATGATATTCATTTTTGTAATGTTTACCATAGAGTAGTCTATGGTATGTCCAGAACCACAAATTGTCATGAAGGATAGCATAGAGCACTTAACAAATTATTTTCAAGAGCTTCACCTGAAATTAAAATATTTTGAGAACAGCTGCATAGAGAACATGTTTTGAATAAAAAACATGATTCGTTTAGTATACAGGGTTTCCCAGTCTATTTTGACTTTGTCGCTTTTGATTTTGTACAAAAATAAATCTACCTCAAACGAAGACAGAGAAAGAATCATATCTAGTTATATAAATGGTTCTAGCACTACAAGTATTTCACAGGTTTAAAATATCAAACGAACAACAGTGCACATTATAATTAAAATGTATAATGACGCCTGTGTAATAAAATCAGAACGAAAAGGAGGTAACAAATTAGAAAAGCTTAATCAAGACAGAAAAGTTATATTAAAGAAAAAAAAGATGATGATTGCACTTTAAGCTTGAAACAAATATGCAATTTAGTGCTTAAAAATTTAATGTGGAAATCTGCAAGTCTACTGCAGCTAGAATTATAAAAGGATTTAACTAATCTATAAAAAGTGTGCAAAGAATTCCAATTGCAAGAAATAATATGAATACTTTAGAGGTAAGATACTAGTATGTGCAAAATTATATAGCGCTTCTTAGACAATTTTCTTAAGATAAGTAAAGTTTATTGATGAAGTTGGATTTAATGTGTCAATGAGATGTAATAGAGGAAGATCTTTGGTTGGTTTCCTGCAGTAAAAAGACTTCCTAGATTAAGATCAAGAAACATCTCTATTTGCTGTGCAATGAATAAAGATGGAATTTTATTGTATCAGTCCCAAGATTCTGCATTTAATAAACTATCTTTTAAAGGCTTTCTAAAGAATTTGATTCTAAAATTAACAGATTTCAACTTTCCATCTGCTATGTTGATAATGGACAACGTAGCATTCCATAAATCTATTGAAATTAGAGAGGTCATTGAATCTTTAAACTTTAATTTTATGTTTTTACCGCCATAGTCACCGATTCTTAATCATATTGAGAACATGTTTTCAAAGTGGAAAAACATGGTTAAAAGATCTAATCCATGCAATGAGGAAGATTCGATAAATTCTATAACAAGCTCTGCCTTAATAATTTTTTCTTCTGACTGCCAAGGTTATTTTAGAAACATGGCAGCACATATTCCTAGATGCATAAACCGTCAGGTAATTGAGGATTAATTAAAAAATATTTATTTTGTAAAAGCTGTTTTAAAATGCTTTTTAGTTTTAAATATTTGTTAAGCGTGGTTTTTAATATATAATTTACCAAACTTTAGTTACTAAGAGTTGATTTTTATTTAACTTGTAAATGTGTCAAAATCAAAAGCGATAAAGTCAAAATAGAGTGGAACCCCCTGTATTGTAAAAGATTTTTTATTGTTGTTTTTAACACCTCCTTGTCCGTCATAAGGGGTTATAAATTGTTAGAAAAAATATATCTGTCAACACATTTGACAGATGAATGTGGTTTATACCGCAATTATGTTTATAATCAGTTGATGCCAACAAAAAACCTTACCGGTTTCGGATGTAGAGATCCATAATTGTCTAAGACCATGAGTCTCTTTCATTGGAGATGTCCTTCATTGATATAAAATATTTGTTAATTTTTTTTAAATTTTTATGAAAAAAAATCTTACACTCTCAAAGAAAAATTAGAAGGAGTACAGAAGCTACGAGCATATAATGACAACATAAGTATGACAGCGTTAGAGTTACAGATTACCAGAAAATGCTTCGTAATTGGAGAAAAGATGAAGATAAAATGCTAAGTCAAAGCAATATTAAAACTACTAAAGGAATGTGTGATGGAAATAGTCCATAATGGCATGAGCTCAAGAAATGTTGGTGGATTGGGTCAAGATAGAAAGAGGTGAAAAAAGCTTATATTTTAACATATAATACTAGAGATAAGGCTCTAGAAATAGATGGATAGCTCTTGATTTCAAATTTTAAGGCAAGTATGAGTTGGTTAATGGGTGCTAAAAAGAAATTATTTTTCTGTTAGAAAAATTACATCATTTGGACAGGAAAATAATAAAGACTGCAAGAGATTAAAGAAACTGTTCTGAATTATTTCGAAAAATTTAATCATAAATTAAATAGTATGTGCTGCCAAACAGTTGTGTGTAATATGGATGAAACTCCTGTATACATTGATATGATGCAATCACGCACATTATCATTCACTGGAGAAAAAAACACTGAGGTATATACAACTGGAAATCTTAAGACTAAAGTTCCGTTGTTATTACTATATCCTCAAAAGGTACTGTGTTAAGAGGAATGGCTATTTTGAAGTGTTTAAAAAAACCTCAAAAATGCCATGTACCAAATAATCTGTTTGTTGCAACTTTTGAGTTAGGAAATATGAGTCAAAATCAGAGGCTACAGTAAATTTGTGCTTGTTTTAACGATAATGGTCTATTTGAGGATAGAAAAAAAAAACTTCTCATTTTAGACATATATAAATCTCATTACACTGATAAAGTAATGGAAAGTTTTAGAAACAGTAGCATTGAAACTGTATTAATTTAACCAAAACGACCTCTTTCTTACAACTTTTGGATGTTCTAGTAAATTCTTTATTTAAATCTGAACTTAAAAGAAAATGGCAGGAATGGCTTGCAAACGGGCCTAAAGAATGTACAAATAAGGGTTATAGGCGTAGACCGAGTAGGGAATATATTTTAAATACAATTGCAGAGGATTTGAAACAAATAACTCCTAAAATGGCTTCTAAGGCTTTTAGAATGTGTGGTACAGAAAGGAATTTTCATTAAAATTTTACTTTTGGATTAAATAATGTCGCGTGCACGCGCGCCCAGCCCGCTTTTTTAGCCATTTTTCATTTTTTTTAGGGGTGCTTATGGAAAATGGCTCGAGCGGGGATCGTACCCTTCCTCGTAAAAGTTGACTATCTCGTATCAGGATTTCTGACCGCTGAGCTAAACTCAGTTATAAAAAAACCTAAAGAAAAAAAATAAAATAAAAAAATCATCTGTTAAAAAAATATTTTTTAAATGCCCCTTAAATGGTCGCACCTGTAAAAAATTTAGAAGAATATAAAAACATTGTTGATATTATTGTAGGCAATGATATTAAAGTAGATGGATCGAGATTTTCCTTAATACGATTAAAGAAAAAATCAGAAAGCTTCATTTTAATAGACAATCACCTTTATCTAAAGGGAGATAATAATTTGCATATGAAGGTTTTTACACAAACGGATATTTGTGCAATGAAATTGGAAGTTGAGAAATTGCATATCGATGGACACATAGGTCAAAATGCTCTTTATCTCAAATGTAAGGCTTTGTATTTTTCTATTCCTAGAGAACTTATACGTAATGTTGTGCGCGACTGTAAAACTTGTGCTCAGTGTCAGCCTTTAAAAACAAAAGAAAAGATGAAGCACATTACAGCAGAACGCCCTTGGGAGCGTTTAATGATCGATCTTATTGATATGAGATCATATAAAGCGTCCAATGATGGTTATTGTTGAATATTGTTAATTTTAGATGTTTGTTCCAAATTCGCCAGAACTTATCCTTTAAAAGAAAAAACGCTGAATTTGTTGTCGAGTCCTTAGAGGATCTTTTCGACCACTATGGCGCACCTGCCATTATTCAAAGTGATAACGGAAAAGATTTTAGAAATACAGTTTGTTCAAAATAGAATGCAACAAAAATTACTCCATGCAAAGATTCTTAAAAAAGTAAATTAACACATTTTTATGACGTAAAATAAACTTTAAAATTATTTTATTGGAATATTTTTGTTTAACATTCCTATTTCATACATAGCACACTTTGTTTTTATTTTTGTTAAAAAAAGAATGCAACTTCTTAAAAAGGACCAATTTTCCCTCCAAAAACATATTCTTTTTCTTTCTGTGAACCCCTATTCATGTCTATTTCTGTTTTTACTCGCGCACAAATAGTAACGTTATTTGAAGAAGGATATACTCAGGCAAAAATTTCAGAAAAATTAGGTGTCCATAAGAGTACTGTAAGTTGAACATTAAAAAAATTATATCAAAGAGGTAATCTTAATGATCATAAAACAAGCGGACGACCAAGAGCTGTTAGCACGCAAGATTTTTCTACTATTGAAAAAATTTTATCAAAAAATCCAAAAACATCTTTAAGGAAGTGCTCGATAAAATTGAGTGAAGAAGTTGGTAAAGATGTTTCATATACTACTATAAGAAACGTACTAAATGAACATGGTATATATGCATTTACTCCGATAAAAAAGCCTCTTCTAACAAAAAGACACATTCAATTAAGGAAAGAAAAAACAGCTAAAATGTTAAGAATGTCGGATGATGATATGGAGCACATTATATTTTCTGATGAGTGTAAATTCAAGATGTTCTATTCAGATGGACATGTAAAAACCTGGAGAAGGCCCGGTACAGGCCTTCATCCAAAGAACATTACGCCTACGGTTAAATTCG
>DWIE01000437.1:0-15341 GCA_018248235.1 Choaspes benjaminii | reverse complement strand
CGAACGCATGTAAGACGTGTACTCTTTTACAAACCAACGGATTATTACCGCCGCCATGATCGATCTTTAGACGTGTGACGTAGGTGTCATTATTTGTTTTGACATATTATCTGCGTAACATGTATTTTCAAAAAAAATTTTACTTTAGTGAAAAAATAAGGGTCGAATTTCGACCACTAGGCGACCTCTAGTATTCTTAATGCTGCATTATAAAACTAAGCTAAAACTCTTCTTATTCCAAGCAAATAATATTTTAAATCCAATTAACTCTAGATTAAAATTTTTGGTCGTTGAGTTTGCGAATAGCGGAGAAAGTTCGGCAACAGCCTTGGACAGATTCTCGAAAGCCGGAATAATGAACCGAACTGTCATTATGCGGTTAAATGAGGAAAAAAAACAAGGTTAAATAAATAAGCCGCTACAGTATCGGACTCATTGTGCATGTTTCATCACATTAAAAACTGATTGAATAGCTGAATTAGATTTTATCTACAAAATGAATGTAAATTTTTATGTTATCAAACTTGATTGGTTGTAACTACAACGGAGCTTGCAGGCCACTTGAAGGTAAGTGACAATTGCACCCTGTACCTAATGTAAACAAGGCTACAAGCCCGTGAGTCCTCATCGAGTGCCTCGTGTATTGCATGCAGCTAGTTACGGTTTAAATATTCAACTTAAAACAAATACAAAATAATTTTGTATATAATTAAAAACGTTAGCTTTTGGTTAGGAATAAACAATTTTAAAAAAATTACAACTTCATGATAATTAAAGAAAACCGTTTAAAGAAAGCTCACAGTAAAAATAATTATTTGGACGCAAACATCAACAGAACGTTTTAATGAGTGTTACTCATAAAGTAAACAAATACGAAACGGATATAACATCAAAAGGAGAATAATTCGCGATTTATACTTATATATATATTGTTCTGTAATTAAGGTTTCTGGGAAGTGAATAAATAAATCCAAGTTCAACTAAACTGATAACTTATCTCATTTCAATTTGTGCACTTGGCCGGTTCCAAATATATTATACTTCAATAATTAAACCTTCAAACAAATTTCGTTAAGTAATGATCACATATAACATACGTGTGGTAGAACACGAATATTTCTACTGGTACCGCCGCCACAACTAATTGTACCGTGAAACAGTAGTGTTTGTACTATTTGTGTTTCGGTGTAAGGGTGTGATATCCAGCATACGCATAACACGAGGCGTTCGATCTATGTCCTCAAGAGTAGCACCGCATCTGTGATTACAGATGTCATGGGCTGTAGTAGCAACTTACGAGCAGGTATACTGCAAGCCCGTGTGCTACTTCATAACACAAAAAAAAACCACCGTTATGATGATCATAAATAAATAAATTAGTAATAATATATAATAATCAAATTAATGGCATAATAATAATTATAATATTGGCATTAGCAAACTGCTTTCCAAGATCCATACGTGGTGTTGTAACAATTTAATAATTAATGCGCTAGCGGTCTTTTGCATTCCTCCATCGAATGTCAAGATGGCCTAAAAATTTGCAAGTGATAGGCAGCAGGCTTGCGCCGAACCGGTTGGTCACGTATGCTTCCTAGTGGCATAACTATAATGTCATTGGGAGAAACCAGGGAAATCCAACGTAAACGACGATCCTGATTAAGATGGGAGCAGTTATGTATTAGATTTATCTACTACTAGCTGTGTTCCGCGGTTTCACTCGCATATAATTGAGTAAAACAATTCAGGAGCGCTTTTTCTTCAGACTTATTTAACAAAAAACAATTTTTAAGTTTAACTAAGAGGTTTAACCTAATGCCTATGTAAGCCTATAATATGCCTCATGGATCTGGCTATCACATACAAAAATATTTTTCAGAATTTGAATAATATTTCCAGAGATTACCCTATTTATACAAACAAAACTCTTCGGCTCTATTATATTATATTTACTATAACCACTTGTGGCAAATTATCTTCGTTCTTTGCAAGACATCATAATCTGTTGTCCCCGTCGATAGCTGTTGTTAAAAACGCAATTTATTTGAATTATATAAAATGTATTTATATTTAGCCTTAGCAGGCATGAAACCTTCCAAGATTCCAAGGTTAGCCAAATATATGGACTAGAGGTCACCCAGTGATCGAAATTCGACCATTTCTGTGTAAAAATAAAAGAGAATACATATTAGTCAAATACGTGTGTGTGTACAGTGTACACATGCAGTAGTGTGTGTGAATGTTTCTTTATACAAATAAATGTATTTCTAATGCATTTTATGCAAATATATTAGTTCCTTGCCCTTCTTCTCCATATAAACTTTTACCGGGCCAAGTTTAACACCCTTATGTATGCGGAATATAAAAGGGTGGGGGGGGGATTGTTGGTTACAAAGTTTTCGCTTCATGTATTAGTATATAGATTAAATGACAGTTGAAGTAGTATCATTACAAAATATCTCCTTTGATACAATAAGAACTAACAAATCTCAAAAGATGACACTATTTAATTTTCGGATAAATGACGCAGAATCGAATCTAAATAAGGGCAAAGACCCTGCGTAAATTGCCAATGTCGACTTTAAAGATACATAAACACGTTAACCCCAATGCGTTGTGTGCAAATCCAGATTGGACTCTAAAATTAAAGGCTTTAAATCCATTTTTCCAGCGAACCAAATTCGCACGCTGAAGGAAAGCCGGCCTCTTGATACGGAAAAAGCCGAAGCCGTGGCCAACCATGCCGAGACAGGTTCGTTCGTATCATTATCTCACTCGTTCTTATGGGACACACGCACGAGAGAGCAGTGGACGCGGTCGTGTAACGGGTGTTATCAGTCTCTATTTATAATTGGAACGATGCGATACCGGAGTTGGTAATAACAGGATTGCGAATGTGTCGCCTAGGTTACTGGTTGATTAATGGTGCTGAGCTTTTTGCCACAATATCAAAGGGCACATTCCCAACTGCGGGGGAATACCGAATACAAACGGTACTTTAATTGAAATACCACATTCCACACACATAGAAGATACATTTTTGATATCTTGAAAGTATAGGTCCGTTTATTCTATCAACAATAACACATATGTAATAACCAAAAACTTTCTCACGATTACTTTTAAATAAATTAAGTAATGCCTACATTTGTCACTGGATAGATATCTAAAGGAGTTACAAAAATAAAACATTATCTAATGATTGAAGTGGACCTCCAAAACTCATTATGCAAATAACAAATCGTAATAACAAAACAACGCTACTTTTAGACCAAAACAGACAAGCGAGGGACCGATGAAAGTAAACTCGTCGTGAACTAGATGGTACGAAATGACTACCACGTGGCAAATGAAGGGGATAGTTGATACAATCGAATCTGACAACAACTCCGTGAAGCCGGAACTAATAATAAACCTAAACGCTGTACAATAACTAGCCGGCAAAGCGAATAAAAAGGCAGAAATGTCAGTGAAAGTACCTGTATCGGATCTCTCGACTAATGATTGAAATATAAAATTGGAACAGGTCGCCCTCATTCCGCACGCGTCTTAGCAAGCGAGCGGACGCCGGGTGGCGGTGCAAAAATAAATGATTTAAAATTAGTACGCGAATATCTTTGCCATTATTTATATCCATTCATACCGAGGAATCCTTGTTCTAGGAACGGAGAGATTACCGCAATGTCCGTTCTCGTTGGCGCGGATTTTCTTTTAACAAAAGGCGTTACGCTCTGTTAAATAAATTATTTTGTTAGCTTTCACTTCTTGCTGAATGGAATCCGTTCAACGCTGTGAGAATATGATAGGAATAATGTTTCGAAACGGTGGTAATATAAAATAAATTATTGCAATTATGGCGACTAATGTTACAAGTATTTGAAAACGACATGACACAGCATAAACTGTATGTATCTCACGAACAGTGAGATAGAAAGAGAAAAAAAAAAACAAAGATATGTGACAGCATAATAAACTACACAACAAAGACATACGTGGGATCAATGCGGAAGAATTACTTGGATCAAACGAATATTATTAGGTAAATTTTAAATAACTAACGGAATAAACGCAAGGCCATGGCGCAGCCGTTAAACAGAAATAACAGAGTACGGTTCGCACTTTCACTACCACGGAACTTGATTCAAATCCTTGTCGATGCAATTAGGAAAGTAAAGTCGTATCTTAGAGATAAACTCGGAAGTTAACGCTCGAAATTATTTATAGCTCTATCACGGCCAGACCGTGATAAGTCTAGTGCGAACGTTGAACGTGGTCACTTGAAATTAAGTGCCTGTTAATTACGAAGCGAGTAGTAAGGAAACAAGCTTGCTGACAAAAATAATGGAAATAATCATACCAGCGCAACATCCGTTGCAATTGAGAACAAGACAACATAAGCCAATATTACTTACTAATTGTAATAGTCTTCCACCTTACAATAATTGGATGTCCAACAGGGCACACTTTTACTGTTATGTGTGTGTAATAGAGATATAAACAAGCAATCATCAAATAACGAACTGACGTATATGCCAGAAGACGTTCGCGATAGTGATATAGGTCAAATGTGTAACATAAATAACGTACTTTCATCTTTGACAGAAACACATGATCTTGAAGGCATTGGATACATGATGTGATTGATTCCATCATTATCTTTTACATTACCGTTTGAGCAAGAAACAACTGGGTCATTTATATCTATGACCTTGATCTTGATAATAAGCGACTATATTTCATGGCTCGTTTTCTATTAATCTGCCCAATCTCATTAATTTGGATAAGTTTGATTATTATGAAAGTATTAGGGGAAAATAATGCCGAATTAGTCGACAGTAAATCGGGTCGCCCACGCTACACTCAGCGGTTACGGAGAAATCGAAATTATGATTAAGATGCCGAGATTAAATCATGTGGCGAAGTGTTTACGGCAAATGTTCGAAGGCTGGACAGTGAACGAGAAAATTACGAGGAAACTGAAGACAACGTAAACAACGTTTACATATAATAGATAGATATTCATAAGACAATTTACGTAATAAGTTATATTATAATGAAATGTCAGTAGCCGTAATGAACATACATTTTTATTTTAATGTTTTCAGTAACAAAGATAAAGAAACAAATTTAAACAATAATAGAACATTAATTTTAAACACAAATAACAAGTTTATTCGCGAACATATAACATGAGAGATCAGAGATAACGGAAAAGACATCGATAAAATTTTACGAGCCCCTGTATGCACAATGAATGCTCTGGAGCACGCATTTATTTTCGACCGATGAAAATTATTATCACAAAGTGGAATTATTATGCAATCACTTGCAATCGATACAGCGCCAGGTATTCGGAGCACGGTTATTTTAGCATTGTTTACAGTGTAATTTGTTATAAGCTAAACAGTAAAAAGCGATATAAAATTTTATTACCGCCAAATATTACAAATATAAGAGCACGAATGAAAACGTTTCTAAATTTCTAAACAGATAAATATCAAACCAAAGGTCTGATCGATAAAACAAATCATAAATTGATAGATGAAAACGGCAAAGTTGCACGAGATCGAGATGTTAATAAAGCGATCCAGCACAATAGCAATTTGCATGATCAATGAGCGATAAACACAGCTAATATCGTATCTGATCAAGTACTACAATTAATAAATCAAAATCGAACACGATCCTAATCTAGAAAGTGTATTAATAATGCCAAGAGGTCGTTTTTAAGAGCCTAAAAATCTATCATTGTTTCATGTTAATACAAAGCTTATCTTTGTTGAAGGAGAAACTTGAGACGATAATGCTCTATATTATCATTACGAAATTATAATACAATCAATAGAGTAGAGTAGAGTAACATAGATTTTATATAAATCCAATCAGAGACCCGTATGCTCAGTGCTAGCTATATTTCCTATTCGATCTAGATAATTAGCAACAATGTCGTCGATTAATTGAAAAATAGTTTTGTATGTAATGTGTATGTGTAATATTAATTAAAACTCAATTCAACTATAACTTTGTTGTACAAACTTTTTAAAATATCATTCGTTTGAACTAACGATTATTTTGGATTGAAACACCACCGTCTAGTCACAGACAGCACAGCTAGAAAGAAGTTAACGTTTACTCAATCGAATAATAAAGGACACTAGCACGACACGCACTATCAAGACAAGCGCGTTGTTAACATTACTGATCGACAACACGAGTACGATCGTCGTGCACATACCTGTGCATATTTACAAACAGAAAACGCAGAATTCGTTGCACTTGACAACGAAAACAAAGAAAAAGACACAGATAGCAATCTTGCGCAACCGCGCGCCGATCTGGTGGCAGTGAATCACCGCATCGGAGTTATCGGCACTCAGCCTTAACACGTATGTGATACGCAAAATGATAATATAACACAATACGGTGCATCGTGTAAACAGATATCTGATACAGTAATGAGCTATTTTGGATTGATTAAAGGTAATTGTAAATGCATCGGTAGCTTAGCGGTTCCAAACGCAATTACTTAGTCACGGCTCACAAGTTCGAATCGGGAAAAAAGTTGTATCAAATTTCACAAATAAAAAAAATCTATAGTAATCCGATTTTTTAAATTTAAATATAGACAACATTTTTTTAAATGCTTGGTAAATGGCAATAATTTTGACCCATTGATACATCACGCCTAAACATATCCAATTATGGGTTGATGGACACATAAGATATATTTTTGTGTTTGTCTATCAAGGTATACATAAGTACGGACAATAATATATCTAACCATAGACTATAACTACATGACGTGATATCTTCTAAGGTAAATATTTCGAAATATTCTCAACTGTGGGACTCTTGGGAACTGGAGTTATATTACCTAATCTGAATGTCAATAGTTTTCAAATCTCCCGACGCCCTGAGGTTTGTGGTCACTATATATTTAACTGTTGCTATTTCTGAACACAGTAACCAAGCATATATCACCAAACGGTAAGTAGGCTTAAGGACATATATTATTTCCCTAATCACATTTGAGTTTAGGAAAACCTAGACTGGATAGAAAACATGAAGAAGATTAAAGAGCAGCTGCTACTTTATCCCCTGACTTAATACAATTTCTCAAATTTATTCCGTTAGTCGCTTCAACAATTGAACGTGAACAGAAACCTGATGAAGATCGTATAACATTTATTTATTAGCAAAGAAATTTGCCATTTCTGATAGGATCAATGTTAAGTGTCTATTGACATGCACAAAAACTAAGATTCCACGAACTGTCGCCTATCCAAGGGCTAGTAATTAACTTTTCTTCAACATGTTATAACGTCGCCAACTTGTCTTCTGCGAGCCCATTGACCGCGGCTTCGGTCCCATCATATAAACTCTCATCTGCTTTTTCACTACCTGAGAGTTTGAATTTACAAAAATACTTTATTTAACGCCTACTGCAGTGTAAAAAAACCCGCATGTTCACGGTCCTAGCCCCAATAATTTGGGCCGTGCGTTTGTGTCAGTGAGTTATCCTTTATATATAATATGATATACATGCTATGTTACAAGTACAATGCAAGTGGAACTATAATATAAACAACACAAGAGCCTTGTTGCTGTGGTACATTATTTAGCAATTCTGAATAGACAGATGTAGTAAAACACTTATATTAAAATTCATGAACTAAGTAAACGTTAACGACACTGCTATCTAATGATTTATTGATGTTGAGATGCTGAGAGGGACCACTTGCTTCAACATTTTGAGTGTTTCAAAAACCTCTTCGCCGAAAGTTAATTAAAAAACTGGGACCATTAGATGGTCTCGTCTCGTTCTATGAATATTTATTTCGTTTCGAGTGCCTACTTAACTAGCAATAATTGAATTAAGCAAACACCAAATATAAATTAAATAAAACGTTCGTTAAAAATATACAAAAAATGATAACCTATACAGTTTATTTTGACATGGCTATCTTGGGTACAACTAGACCAAAAACACACAAGTAATTATTACATTATCTTAATTTTTTTTGTCAAAACTTCTTAATTACTAAACTCTACTCAGGCATACATTTAACTTTCCGAACAAATAATTTATACGTGCAAACAAAACGTAGAACGTAGAACGCAGTCTGTTTTCGGGTTAAAAATTCGTAAGAGCATGCACCGAGGCGAGTCAGAGTGCCGTGACCTACATCGCGGGACGCCATTTTGAATATTCAGTGCGCGCGCGCCGTGTTTGGTGGCACATTTCACTCGCTTATCTCCTCGCTGAGGGGGGGAAGGAGGGAGACCGTTGCGACTTTTTAGTCGTAGTTAGACGGTACTGTTACAATGCCCACTGTTACTTTCGTTTGTTTAGCCTTTTCGGTTGCGACTCGTTTGAGGTCCACCAAAACGTTTCGTCTTGGGAGGTCGCATATCTTTTCAGGTCACGAATGCAAACCGTAGGAGTTTTTGATGTGACTTCAAAATATGCCTTACTGTTATGTTGTTTTTGTCATTTGGGCAGAAAACTACTTGTTTTATTATAGGTAATAGACGACATAACATACGTTAATCAAAGAGAGTCCATAGACCTTGTGAAGGAAACAATGATCATCTTTCAATCTGACAATCCATTCCTCCATTACAACGCTACACCTCATCTTAGCCCGTCCAGACAGCACTGAAGGTTATCAATGAACTAGTAGGCGGTAGTAAATCAACAGAGTTGCATTCGATCGCTGCTCCCAGCGGTTGGCAACCCACACGGCGAGCAGCGCACCGGCAACCGCTGACACTTGTTTTCATGCCGTCGTAAACAAAGTTATTAGCCTGGGAAACAATTAGACGGGCGCACGGCTTTCCGCCGCCCACTCATGCGCATGCGATCGGCGTTAGGGCTGCAATCATTAAACAATTACACACACTATACAAATAATAAAAAAAACATAACTTGCGCCTCCATTAATTTACGCCTCAATTTATTTGTACCTATATTTTAGCTCCCATATAGGTTATATATATACGTGTCGAGTCTGTTTCCATTTACGGCACACATTTCCAACCTGTGGGCTAGTACTGTGATTATTCCAGGGAGTAAACTACCCGAAACCACTGAGCCCGGGAGAGTGGTCGTCTAAGGTCGATAAACTATTGTAATCAATTGAACCAAACTTTTGATATTGTAGCACAAACCTGGTTGGTAACTTCAATGAAAAGGAAAATCGTTTGACAAACAGGAAAAAAATAACTCTTTTGTTTTCGCTTATTTATGCATTGATTGCATTAGTGATGTAACCAGCTATGTCGCACATCGGACTTCTAGCGGTGAAGAGATCGAAGAAATAACTCAACAACACGTTTTGTATGAAGGAAAAAAAAGCATCTGCACTGCACATGAGAAGTGCGTCTGGAAATTTGCTTCAATTATATTTCATAGAATCATGGTTAAATATGATACACTACGCTCTACTTGGAGAAACTACTCGAGTGTCAAAGCGCGAATCAGCAGATTTTAGATCATATCCGAACCGAAATAATTATCTGTTCCAACACATCAGGAAGCACTTGTAAGTTCAACCTTAAAATGTTATAATTTAGACAAATTATCGAAATTCCTTTTATAGAGAATTGCAATTAACATTTCAGTATGCAACTTCACAGAAATCACCGCCAGCCCTACTCTTGCGCATGTGACCAGTGACAGACGTTGCTCCATCCCGCTCGCACACTGGCCAGCTAATAATAGCGTCCCACTCTATTTTCACGATCTCCCGAAGGTGACACGGCTACCTGGCACGATGTTTAGCTTGCGTCCATTTCATTTGTTAAGCGTTCATCATCTTTACAGCGTTAATTGTAGAAGTAGTTACACTGCTTTTGCATATAAATGCCAACTAAATGTTATGAAGATACTATCTAGCTAACATGCCATGCGATGCCATGCGGAAATTATCTTAAATTTGTAACAAAAAAAATTGCCTTATCAAGATATATTTATTAAGAGAGAAAGATAAGAAGGAAACTAATAATTAAGTTGGGACTAAGCAAGACACATGTACAAAGTTTCATTAAAATTGGTTTCGTGGCTTCAGAGAGCTTGGCGCGGACGAACGTCGTGACATGGAATTTTTATACTTAATAATAAAGATATATATATAATATAGTTATACGATTCGGTTCCATGTCTATTAATCCTTGTCACTCAGAATTTACAACTGAAACAGTCGGTGGGAATAACCTAAGCTGCATTTCACTCTGAGGAAACAAACAAGACACGCGATGAGAGAACTCAGCTGTAAAATCTTGCTCATTTAATTTTGGAAACATTTTGGACATAGTACATGACAGACATTATTAGTTAGTAGCAATAAATTTGTCATGACAAAAGTCATTTGTCTAAACTTCTTACGTCCCGGTTCGCGTTATTCATTACTGAAGGTAGTACCTGTTTTGCCAGGTACTGTTTTGTTCCTTCTCTTCACTTACTGTATTCAATTTGGTGCAAAGATATGGTTTTTTAAAAGGAGTTTAGAGAAGCAAACGGGTCTGCAGTTCACCTGATGTTAAGTTACCACTGCAGCCCACGACAACCGTAACCGGCTTTAAAAAGACCTATCGTTCTATTCAAACTCGATCACAAGGGCGTCGCTACTCTTGAGGGCTAAGTTGGTGCCGCGTGCCACACCCTTCAAGTTAAAACACCACACATAAAAGCTGTTTTTCACAGTAGACGTAGGTCTAGTGGTGGTACTGAACCGGGCGAACCTGGACTGATTCTAGCACTGATTAATTTAATGTTATCGAGTAGTATAAGAGCTTGCAGGTGGAAATTAGAGTACCACCCATGTGACAAATGCAATCCCCTGACAAATGCAACCGACTCAAAACAGACCCACGGTTCTGTTCGAAGGTTGTTACAAATGCTTTGCTACTCTCGAGGACTAAGTTAGTCGGTACAGTGATCATTGAACGCCAGTTGAACTGAATATCCGTTTCCTACTTTCATTTCAGTGACAGAACATCATCTTCATTTGGTAAGACCACCGGATAAACTTAAATTTACCCTACTAGGCTGTCTTTTCATCTCGGAGGCGTGTCTTTAGAACGATCCCTCAAGGGAAAACTATAGGAATGTCACAGGTCATTAGCCTCAGGGTACCTCAAATAGTAATTGGCGCGCGCATTCCGGATTCCTTGTCACGCGAACCGGAACACTCACATGGTATTGTAAGGTGCAATTGACGTAATGATGGTGTGAATATCTTACCACGCCATGTTTGTATAGATTGAAAAGGTATTTTTTTTTTATTACAATAAATGTCTATAGCGATCGACGGCAAGGAAATCAATCAAAAATGCAGATATAGCACCATAAAACATATATGAAATTATTTTACATTATTACAGTAAACCTGATTTTAAGTGGCTGCTGCTACAAAAATCCAAATAAATCTACCTAATATTTTCAGTCATCTTATGTAAAAGATAAAGATAAATAAAGAACCATATAAAACTAAAAAGGATTTTCACATTCCTCGTGCTACTCCTGAGGACGAAGAGCGGAAGCCTCGTGTCCTGCACGTAGATCACACGTTTAAAACAGAACACAGCGGTGCGAACATACCTACAGCTACAGTGGGTGTACTATCCACAACTAATTGTGACGGCGGTACCGCCGCCCCACGGCTCACAGGCCGACTCATCAGCATAAGCGCCACAGAGGTCGTCGTGTACTGATGTAGTACATGAGATATACTCGTATAACGTAGTATGTACACCGAGCCGGCTTAGTCACCGATCGTTCCCAATAAATTAACGAAATAACTGCTGAATATTAAGCGAGGTCAACGTTTAGCAAGCGCCATTCAGGTTCACGTTACCTACTTGCAATATATTGTAGTAGCAAGTTACAGCGGCATGAGAACCTCGGTAAACTAGCTGATATCCGCGACTTAATACGAATATTGTGAATAATTCGCTTAATTAATTTTAAATTTAACGCTACGCCTCCCGTAACACTATAGTTTTCTCACAATGCAATTATTTTTACATGGTAACGTTGTGTTAAGTGATAATAGCAGCCCATGACATTCGTTGACCAGCTTCAATAGATCTATCTTTTTCAGTTCAGGTCGGTTACGGATGCCTTGTCGCTCCTGAGGGCTACTTGTCGCCTCGTTGATCCTAGGCCTATTTTTACATGGGGAAATCCTCATGGATACTTCTCCCATGCGGGGGCATATGGAAACTCGAATGTCGGACTCTTAGCGACTAAAAACCCCACGGTGTTCCTTACCCGCAACCCCGACGGCGATGGCCCTCTAAAGAGGGCCCATCTCCGATGGGGTGGAGCTGGAGAAGTCCACCCTCTCCTCACAAGTGGCGTGGAAACACCGCGCGTTCAGTATGAAGCCTAATTTAACTTGTTCGCTGATATTAATCTAATTCTGATTGTGATATATTCGAAAGAATGTATGTAATCGAGAAATATTGATTTCATAGACTTAGAATAAAAAAATCCCACCACTACGTTCGTGTAAAATGTAATGTGTTACTCTTTTCGATAAGCTAAAAATAGAGCACTTTTGTAAGCCCTTCGTCTCTATTGTTTTTAAACACTTACAGGCGCAAGTAGACGGCCTATTCAAATTAGGCGGTACGTTAATGCGATGCCCGCATCGCTTCACTATTTTAAGGAACTCCAGTTTAAGTTTGAATGTAACAATAAGCTTTGAGTGTTTCTTAACTTAACTATGAGTCAAAGGTGCAAATCCATAGATTCCATAACTGCATTAAAGTTTTATAACCAATAGTTAATCAACTTCATAATGTGTTAAGTTTTCTTAGCGTGAGACTTCCTTGTAATATACGTAAAATAGACCACTATTTTAATAAATTAAATCAACATATCGTGTTAAATAGTATAATATATATTTTGGTTTCCTTCTTTATATTAACCTCGACTTAAAGTGGGAAGTAACATAATAGGTTAAGTGAGCTATTAAAATCAGGCGCTCCGTTAAATCAATACCCGGCTCGCTTCGCCGGTTAAAGGAAGCCGGTCTTAAGTTTTATTGGATGTATAAGCTGTAAGCGATTCTTGAGTTAATATTTATTACATTAGTACTTATTAAGAGTACAGTCGGCATTCCATTAGTGGTGAGGTGTTTTATACAGAAGCTTTCTCATGTAACATGGTAGCATCTAACCCACTTTCAATAGAAAAAGCTAGTTTATTGATCTAGTCGAGTAATACGTAGAAGTCGTAGATTAATAATATAGTATTTTATATCGGGTGGACGGGTGGTAGAAGATTAATGTGTTCGACTGGGTCGGTACCACCGTCACACCTGTTTGTGCTGTGAAACAGTAATGTTCGCACTGCTTGTGTTTCGGTGTAAGGGTGTAATAGCCAGCATACGCAGAACACGAGGCGGTGGATCAATGTCCTCAAGGGTAGCACCGCATCTGTGATTACAGATGTCATGGACTGCAGTAGCTACTTAGCAGCAGGTACACTGCAAGTCCGTGAGCTACTTCATAACAAGAAGAAATGTACTAACCGTCCTTGATATTTTATAAGTTTCTAAGGTTAAGAAGACACCAGTGAAGTTTCATGTTTGCTTATTAAGGTATCATGATATATACGCTTAATGCTTCGTGGTTATTTATCTATCTATTTATATAACTGACTGACTGACTTGACAGCCCACACCCCTGGGGCTAGGATCGTGGAATTTTGGTTGGGAATCCCTTTTACACAATAGTCGACCCCAAAGGAAGTATTTTAAGCGTCAACAATCGAATGCGCCCGTAGTTCTGAGAGTTTTTCTTAAATAGAAGTACCCAAATAAAATTACTCATAACCCCAGGTGCTCTATGATAATACGATTTCAGTACATCGTAAATCTTTCGCCGACGCCGATATCGGCGAGTATGTCTATATGACATACTTGCAACAACAATAATAATACGTCCACTGATTTATGGTACCGCTGTGACCGGAGTACCGGCTGATTTAAAACGTCAAACATTTAAATGTTAATGCACCGCAACAGCAGAACATAATATGAACATTTCTTAACATAAGTAAACAGTGGACATCACACTGGTACTAGAGACACACGCCGCAACGTAGGCCGCGTCCGTGTGTAAGCGCGTTTACACACAAAATGTGAGTGTGTAGAATGTACATTTTATTTCCAAGATACATGTACGTAAATGTGAGACACGAAACCTTCGATACCAGATCTAAGGAGCATCGCATCTGTAAATTGTGTTAGTAACATACGCCATGGTAGTGCCTCTTACGTTAAGTTCATAATATAAACACATTGCGTCTTTTATATGTTGTGAAGTAGCACACGGGCATGCAGTCTACCTGCTGGGAAGGAGCTACTGCAGCCCTGCTCATCTGATCACAGTGGTGCTACCCTTGAGGGCATAGATCGAGCACCTCGTGTTCTGCGTATGCTGGCTGTCACAGTCTTACACCGAAACACAAGTAGTGCGAACACTACTGTTTCACTTTCAGTAGGTGTGACGGTAGCATCGACCCATTCGAACATATTCATGTCCTAACATTCGAAAGGATTTTTCAGACACGGAACAAATTAGAAAAATCCTCCTCGCCGCGAGCATCAAACTCGTGACCTCAAGTTTCGCATGTTAGCTCATCACCGTCTTCGCTAGGTGGGTCGTCGATAAAATGCTGCAAATACAAATGACTTCTGTTTCCTCAATTTCAAATAGGAAATTGTGTGATCCAAGTTAATATTACAATGCGATAATCAAGGAAACAAAAAGGAACTTGTGAAATGCCTTCCAAACGGATCCCAACTCTTTCATTTGCTGTTGTCAGAGTTTGAACGCCATCAATCTCACTGAAATATGCAAAACAGAGTGGTTTGCATTTTAAATCGGGGCTGAGTAATTTCTTTGGGAAGTCGACATCAAGATTAAGATAGCTGAGTGAAGAAATCCAATCTGCCCGAACTTTCATGTTCTATTAGGTTGGTACTCTCCCAACTATACCCTGTAACAAGTTCACACTACTTGATCGGTGGTAGGATCTATCCAGGTTCGTTTGTGAGAGTACCACCACCACACTAACTTCTGCTGTGAAACATATCTTATGAGTGGCTTTATCGATGGTAGAATCTATCCAGATTCGCCGAGTACCACCATGAAGGGTGTGATAGCCGGCACGCACCGGAGAAATCCAATTTATTATACGCAGTCAATTTGATATGTATCTTTAATATATAAAAGTATAACATATATATTTTTTTATCTTTCATAGATATTGTTTGCTTTCGTGGTCACTAATGGTTGTTCTGTGCTAAGTTTCTGTCATTAAGTAT
>DWIE01000436.1:0-15356 GCA_018248235.1 Choaspes benjaminii | reverse complement strand
CTGCGATATAATACGTCGTAAGGCATTTTTATTTAATCAGTAATTTTGAAGGATTTTGCAGACGCCAGGAGTGACGACATGTATGACTGTGTCTTAATCTTTAGATTATCATTAATGATATTACACAGTGATTCAGCGTCGCTAAAGGGTTTGAGATAAGTTATTGTCTCGTTTTATTGTCAGCAATCGCTGCGTTAAGTGTCATTAACGAAAAAATATTAATTCAATGTATTAGCCACACTTACACATTAATATATTAATATAAATTCCGTTTTGCATTTAATTATAATACAATTTAATTATATACCAAAGATAATGAAGCGATTTATGGTCCCTTTGTGAACTGATAACAGATAATGTATGTTTGAAATGCAATGATTACAGCAGCTGATGTACAGTGATATATACCAGTTTATATGAATTTGTCTATATTTATAATTATGTAATGTAATATAAGCTTATTTCAGCGACTTCTGTTTAGGAATCTAGAAAGAAGAAATAGTTAAAGTTTAAATATTCATTATTCATAAATTATATTACCAAAAAATACATAGCTATAAAAATTATGATATTTTTGTTTGGCGCTATGTAGTTATATTTTAACAACTGAGGTATTGTTAAAAATTAGATTAGCAGCCAAAACAAGTGTTAAGACGTTTCTAGTAGGTCTCAGTTTACGTAACAATTAGATTAACAAAAACAAATTTCATCTACATTTGAATATAGAAAGTGGAGATGTATTGTGCGGTGTAGAGTTAAGTTCCATTGGTGCTACGAGTTCGAGCTCGCTCAGCCCTCTTCAACTATCGCGATAGCATAAGCGTGTTAGCTTCGCTCTGATTTTTATTTACATTATATTCTTAATATGCCCACGTGTAATTTATGTGATGTTTATGGTATTTTACATCTTCATATATACCAGTAAGGACAGTATTATTAAGCGAAGCAAGCGTGTGTTGCTGACACGAAGCGTTATATGAACAATTGTTTATTATACATAGAAAGACTGATTAATGAAAATACGTAACGAGATTTCGAAAGATTTATGTGATATATTAGGATTAGTATGCAACACCTATACTGAGTGTCGACAGTGACCTAGATATCCATTCAGCGCTCTACGACGTAGTACTCTGTATTACGAGTTATGCTTTACTTCTTAGAACTCACGAAATTAGACGGTCAATAAAAATGGAACGTGTGCAGAATGTAATATATAATAAAAAGGACATAGGTTTATTACATACTTCCAGTCTCCGTATAATCGATCACTACTATAGAGTAGAGTAGTTATAATTATGGAATCGTAGTTATAATTTTGTAGAAAGAGTTAGAATTTTAGGATGTCACAAGCAGCTTCTATCATTGCTTAGAAATTTAACATAATAGTAAAATATCGTACCTGAACATTACACGTTATATATAAAAATGCTCATAAAACACAAGGTGGTGAATATTGCACAGCACAAATTAAACGAAATTTATGAGACGTTAATATCCGGTCTACATGGCTATATGCAGTGTCAACTTGTAATATCGGTAAAAATGTCCCGGAGGTACATATCCCCATTTTCTCTCATGCTCACCTGTTTTCTTTTCATTAGTTAGGACCTCAGTTAAGCTGCCAGGTAGTGTGAATGGAATGGTATAGTTGATAGTACAATAGCACAACTAAGTCACTAGGCGCTACCTCACACGTGTCATTTTCTAGCGTAGTTTTAACTGCTCAAGTACCGATTATCTTATCTCAATTATAATTTATTTCATTGATTCATGTTTGTTTTATCTTGAGTGGATCTATGAATCATCATATTAATACTAAATCACGGAAACGGAAGGTCGTTATAATTTTAACCTTCGGTCGTAAATACTAAAATGCTGGTAATGGAAGACATTGCTATTATTTTTTTTATTTACAACATTACTGATGGCTTGAATAACTTACTTAAGAATCCCACGACACATACTTGAGACACACATACTCCGTAAATCTATTGAGATGAGATGTTTCTATCGAGAATACATTCCATGTTTTGTTCCAGTGCTCAACTTGACGCTGATTGATTTGCCGGGTCTAACGAAGGTGCCGATTGGTGACCAGCCAGTCGACATCGAACAGCAGATCAAGGCCATGATCTTCCAGTTCATCCGACGAGAGTCATGCCTGATTCTTGCTGTCACGCCCGCCAACACAGATTTGGCGAACAGCGATGCCCTTAAACTTGCCAAAGAAGTTGACCCACAAGGATTGCGGACTATTGGCGTGATCACAAAATTGGATCTGATGGACGAAGGCACGGATGCTCGCGACGTTCTTGAGAACAAGTTGCTGCCCCTGCGCCGAGGCTACATCGGTGTTGTCAACAGATCGCAGAAGGATATCGATGGTCGCAAGGACATCTCGGCTGCTCTGGCCGCAGAGAGGAAGTTCTTCCTCAGCCATCCATCTTACCGACATATCGCGGATCGGCTGGGTACTCCATACTTGCAACGAGTGCTGAACCAACAGCTCACGAACCATATCCGTGACACCTTGCCCGGTCTTCGCGACAAGCTGCAGAAGCAACTCCTTACTCTGGAGAAGGACGTCGAACAGTACAAACATTTCCGCCCCGATGACCCTTCCATCAAGACCAAAGCTATGCTGCAGATGATCCAAACACTGCAGACAGACTTCGAGAGGACAATCGAAGGCTCGGGCTCGGCTCAGATCAACACGAACGAACTCTCCGGAGGCGCTAAAATCAACAGACTCTTCCACGAGCGATTCCCCTTCGAAATTGTCAAAATGGAGTTTGACGAGAAAGAGCTGCGCAGGGAGATTGCTTTTGCCATACGCAACATTCACGGTATCCGGGTGGGTCTGTTCACACCGGATATGGCGTTCGAAGCCATCGTGAAGAAGCAGATTGGTCGGCTAAAGGAGCCTTGCATCAAATGCGTTGATCTCGTTGTGCAGGAATTGTCCAACGTCGTCCGTGTTTGCACCGAGAGGGTAATATATGTTTATGTTTTAAATTCCTTTATTGTTATATTTAAAAAGAAAAACCTGGTCGTACGTCAAAAATCGTGGCAGCAAAATTACTAATTGGTCTAAAGTTCGAATCTAATGAGTGTTATCATATTACAGTTTTTTTATGTTACACGATAAGTAGCTACTGCAGTCCATAATATCTGTAACTACAGATGCGGTGCTACTTCTGAGGACATAAATCGATAGCTTGGTGTTCTGCCTATGCTGGCTATTACACTCGTACACCGAAACACAAGTAGTGGGAACATTACTGTTTCACGGCACTAATAGGTGTGACGGAGGTACCGACCCAGTGGAACATATTGTTTTACCACCCGTAAGAGTACCCCAATACGCACAGAGTGTAATGTCAGTACCAACTAAATTTGTTTTGGCTTCTATTTGTAGATGTCCCGATACCCTCGGCTGCGCGAAGAAACAGAACGCATCATTATGTCGCACGTGAGGTCGCGCGAGCAGCAGTGCAAGGAACAGCTGGTACTCCTCATCGATTGCGAGCTTGCCTACATGAACACCAACCACGAGGACTTCATCGGATTCGCCAATGCCCAGAACCAATCCGAGAATTCCGCAAAATCTGGACACCGCGCTCTCGGTAACCAGGTGATCAGAAAAGGATTCATGTGCATTCACAATTTAGGAATTATGAAAGGAGGTTCCCGCGACTACTGGTTCGTGTTGACGTCGGAGAGCATCTCGTGGTTCAAGGACGAAGAGGAGCGTGAGAAGAAGTACATGCTGCCGCTGGACGGGCTCAAGCTGCGCGACCTCGAGCAGGGGTTCATGTCGCGCAGGCACATGTTCGCGCTCTTCAACCCCGAGGGCAGGAACGTGTACAAGGATTACAAGCAGCTTGAGTTGTCTTGCGAGACTCAGGACGACGTGGATTCGTGGAAGGCATCTTTCCTGCGTGCTGGTGTCTACCCAGAAAAGACCTCTGAAGCAGCCAACGGAGATGAGGTATGGGCCCCAACCTGTAGCAAATGTCTTTCAGTGTGCCTGTCTTTTCTATCTATATCTTCCTTTCAGTTCCTTCACTTATTTAATGTACTTTCCCTTCATGCATAAACTTATTTTTGTCATTTGAGCAGTATATTGCTTTATATTATAACTTATATTTATACAATTTTATCTTTTCAATATGTTTATTTATATATGATATATTGAAATTCCAGTGTTTTATATTGTGTCGGTATTATTATTATTATTATACACATTAATGTGTTGTTTTGTCATGCCATGCAGAGTGAAGGAAATGAGGTTTGTCTTCAAGAAAGCTTTGTTTGAAGTCATATGCTTAAATAGATCGTACTTTCATATTGGCTATTAATTTGGTAAGCGTGGATTTAAGCAGTTATAGATATATTTCAATAATGATTTATTGTTTATTGATGTCGTTTTCTAGCATTTACTCTTTATTATTTGTATGTCGTGGTGGACATGCGTTAATTTATGGGTGGAAAATTAAAACAATCAAATGGTTGGTAATTTTCTTGAAATTAAAGATTATGACAGCATGAGGCATGTAGCGAGTGCTAACTGGCTAATGTGTGTTAGTTTTCAATATCACGCACTCCATTAACATTGTAAACCACTATGCGCTACTCTTAACCTCACAATAGATTATAAAACACCACGAAGTTTAATACAAATAGAAATCACATAAACATTATCACAAACATTTAACCTAGATGGCATCGACATATTCCTATAATGTTTTTTGTTCCAGTTTATGTTAGCGTCTTTGTTTTTGTTTATTTTTAGTTATTTCTGCCTTCCCTGGGGTTGGGTGAGAATAAAAGAAGAGTAAGTGACCTGTATTTCAGAGCTTTGTGTGCTAGATTTTTGAAACTGTATATAAATAGGTGATGTGCAATAATATTAGGCGTGGTAATAACAGTAATTGCATGAGCAATTGAAGTACCACAGGTTGTAATGGAAGGCAGTCTTATACATTTCTCTAAACTCGTTTAATTTCACAAACTATTCACGTTACAACACTGTTTATATTGTTTGTATAGTTTAAGATACTAACTGCAAGATGGGGTTGGGTAAGTAGTAGTAATACAGAACTAGTTTTAAGTGACTTTGTGAAGGTTTAAGTAAAAAATATAAGTTTCTAACTTTGTATTTTTTCATTATTGTTTTAACATCATTATGTGATTGCAAGCTTGTGCATGGTGCAGTCAGGTTAATTATTTGTTTGATAAACTGCAAGTTAAGGTTTTGGTTAAACACTAATTATGATAAAATTATGAATACTTTGTAGTTCTTGTTAACAATTTTCTAAGATTTTGTTTAAGCATTGCTTATGCATGGTGGCAATTTGGTCGGTGTTGATCACTTAAGGAATATTATATTTGCTGAATAATATTTAAGTCTTCATTCAAACTGTCGAGTTACTGATCATGTTATATGATCTTCTATGTGAAATATTTCTTTTGGTTATTGCATATTAGTTTTTTGAAAGAAATGTTATGTAGACATCTGGAGCAGGCAGACATGTCATTTAAGCGATACCTGACAAAATTAACACTTTGTACGTTGATATAAACCGAATTGCAATATTGAATAGTTGACTTCCTAGTTAAAAGTAGTTGTTGTAGGCAACAATAATCTTCCATAATTATTATACTAATGCTTGATGTTGTCTAATGAGAGAAATTATCATTCCTTCCAGAGCTCGGACAGTGCGGCAACAAGCAGTATGGACCCGCAGCTCGAGCGGCAGGTGGAGACGATCCGCAACCTGGTGGATTCGTACATGCGTATAGTCACCAAGACAACCCGCGACCTCGTGCCCAAAACGATCATGATGCTGATAATCAATAACGCCAAAGACTTCATCAACGGAGAGCTCCTCGCGCATCTGTATGCCTCCGGTGATCAGTCGCAAATGATGGAGGAGTCCCCGGAGGAGGCACAGAAGCGCGAGGAGATGCTGCGCATGTACCACGCGTGCAAGGAGGCGCTGCGCATCATCGGCGACGTGTCGATGGCGACCGTGAGCACGCCCGTGCCGCCGCCCGTCAAGAACGACTGGCTCGAGTCGCGGCTGGACTCCAACCCGCGCCTGTCGCCGCCCTCGCCCGGCGGCCCGCGCCGCGCCGCGCCCGCGCAGCAGAGCTCGCTGGGGCAGCGCGGCGCGCCGCCGCCGCCGGGCGCGGGCACGGGGCGGCCGGCGCCCCCGCTGCCGTCGCGGCCCGGCGGCGCCGCGCCCCCGCCGCCCGCCGGCCGCCCCGCGCCGCAGGCCGGCCTGCCCGCCCCGCTCATCCCCACGTGAGTACCCACGCATTCACCCTCCTCGTACGAGGACCACCTCTAGCCCTCCAATTTATGTTTGCAGTTTTACAGATAGAACAGATACCTGTTATGGGGATGTAACGATACACAATATAATATAACCACATATATTTATATATATTGAGATGTCAAATGATTACAATTATATTACACCTAATTGAACACTATCACTGAATTTTAATTAATCTTATATTACTATTAAATGCAACGATTTAATTTAATAAATTTAGTTTTGTGTATCACTCAAATTCAGTTTTTCAACATAAATCTTTTGGTGAAGTAATTTGTAACAGTTTCCTCAGTCCACTGTGATTGTTACTACATGAAATTATCATTTCAATTATGCATTTTTTTGTGTCGTCCAATTCATGTACAATATATTTTGGGTATGGTTAAGTGTACTAATTTTATATTTATACAGCGAATCAGTTTCGACTGATTCAATTTACCTTATAAAAATATGGGTATCTGTACTGAATGCTGTTATTGTTTGAATTGTTTTACATTTAACATTAACCTCGATTAAATTAACCATATGTCCTTAAAATGGTAATGGACCATGACTTAAGGATAAGCTCTTGTGATTCATGGTATCTAATTATCTATACGATAGTTTGTGCTTTGCTTTAATGTTATAATGAAGTAATTAGTGTGGGTGATGTAACAGCCATAATTTGCATTTATAAGTATGGGCCTTCTATATTATTATAGTATATTTAAAATTATTATATATAATTATTTATCGAAATTATCTTGAAAAGCTTCTATAAAAATTGGTACCAAATATATGTTATTGTCTGTTAATAATACATTAATGTTGTTGATAGTAGGAATGTTGCACATGGTTTTGCTACGTTTTGTAGTCCTGTATGAATGTTTATATTGTAGTTGAATTAACAGATACTATGTGGCCGTCCATAAATTATGTTCCATGCTTAGAGAGGAATGAATTGACAATGATGATGATGATGATGACGAAAGTTGTAGATGTCAAATAATAATTGTTATGAGGATTGTTATTTTAATCCTGTTCTAAATTTAAAATTTACTTGAATGGGAATGGAATGAATGGGGATGGGAGTGATGAAGGGAAGGAAGCGGGTTATTAATATCTACTAGAGATAAGATCAAGCAAAGACAAGTAATAATGCATAGAAATGTTTGTAACGTAATTTATGGATAGCCCACCTAATTATGATTAGCAAAGACGGTTTAAAATGGAGTGTGGTTGTTTTCGCAGACGGCGTTAATCGTGCGGTCCCAGCGCAACTAACTAACCTATAAGTTACGTACGATCACAAGGTACTAACTCTGACGGGCATGTTAACTTAGTGCAGTTGACTTACTCCGCGCTCGCGTCAAACGCTTATTTTATTTACCACTATCATTATTTTTATATACCCGTATTTAAAACTAGACGATAAACGAATATTTTTTGAAAGATCATTTCATGTGACCTATTTGAGATTATGTCAATACTTTATACTACTTGCCGTAATGAACTCTATTTTGTTAATATTTTTAATTTTGTTTTATTAAAATTAAATAGTACACAGTACTCTGTAACAAATTGTCGTTATTCTTAGTGCATTTTTGCCAATTTAACTTTAGTTTTTCGATATTTTCTTCAGCTCTTATTGTAGGTATATTAGAATAGATAAATAAATTAAAATATATTTTTGTTATAGGCTTACAAATATTGGTTACTAAATATTTTGCCCAGTGAGATAAATCTAAGGTGTGTAGTAAATGTAAGTACATCAATTGTAGTAAGTTAACAATCGGTCAGTAAAGTTATGGATATTTATACATATGTTATATACAATATTATTAGTTATTTAAATCATGATTACTTATGAGATGTCTGAAACAATGTTGCTTCCAAAATATAATTAAAGTTTATGATGTAGGAACTGGTAGTTATGAAACAGTGTTTAGATGTCTTTTGGGCAGCCCATTGAAAAGTAGTCCTTGTCAGGCTCCTTGAATATCATGAGTACTGTAGATTTGAAGATTTAAGATTCCATCGACAAATTTGTCTACTCATGGGAGTTTTTAAATTTCTATAGCCCATATTAGGTGTTTTTAGATTATTAAAATTTAATATCTCTCGATGTATTTGTTAGTTGCAATAGCTTCGATATACAATTATACGCCGTGTTTGTATCGTGTCATGTATTGACGACACAATATTCTTGTTGTAATATCTAGTATGTATTCAAGTGTAGTTAATTGGTTGCACTGCATGTAACTGTTGCACTAATCTGTGTGTGATCTTCAAATTGATTCTGATCTGTATTAAGATGCTGTACTCTTCTTGTAATTAATATTAGCGTGACTGATATTAGATAATAATAGGGGTATAGTTTGGTACCTAACAATGTAATTTATTTCTCCGTTTTTATGTTTTTATGGCTTTTTATGTAAACTTACAGCGCTTGTATAAATTGTATCACAGTTCCCCTGTAAGAGTTTCGATTTGACTCTTTTCTTCGCTGGTCCAACTTGATAAATATGACTTGTGGCAGTTACATTACTCTGGAACATCTTACAGAGCAACTGTGAGAATATATCTCAATCTCTATGTTACCTGTAAGATGTCAATATTAGATTTTATTTTGATTTCATAAACATATAAAAATTTTAAAACTACACAGAGCTGACTCATGGTTAATAATATAATGGATAAAGGATTAAAAATGTGCCTCATGTATAAATCTAAGAATAATGACACATGATAATTTGCAATGATTGACTATGCGACTCATCAGTATATACCTTGTAATGTTTTGCTAGTAACAAAATATTCGAACATTATTCAAGATCGTACATGCTTCATATGCCTGGCTATTTTTTTACCGCAGACTCGATTGCAACTGATTATCTTCTTGTTATTATTTATATATTCATATTCTTAATTTGTGCACAACATTTACAAAGGTGTAGTGTGTAACGAAGCATGAGAGTTATGATGGTCGCCTCATGTGTCCTTTGTGTGCCGGCTGCGACACCTATGAAGCTGAAACACAAATCATAGGAGCTGTTCCGTAGCATAAATATGTGTGGAGGTACCACCTAGGGTGCATTACACGTAGCGTTAACATGATCCCGCCAGGCGGCCGGGCGGCGCGCTGGGCCAGCTGCCGCCGCACATGCGCCAGCAGATCCACCAGGCGGTCGGGCAGGCCGTCACCAACGCCGCGGTCAACGAACTCAGCTCCGCCTTCGCCAGATTCAAGTAAACATATCCCCTTCAGACCCCCTCCCCGTTCTCCCCTGTGATCGTTCACCTAACGCCATCTAACTGCTCGTTCCAGTTTACGTTTCCTGTCAACTGTCCCCCACTAATTAAGGACTGTTACTTAGATTAGGTTATTCCGTTTCTCTGTGACGACTATCTTTTAGCTTGCTTTGTTATGTCAGCAATGTTAACGTTGTATAAGACTTTTCTGTGATGTAAAATGAGTTAGAAACGATATTGGAATTCAAGATAAGTAAACTCAATGTGTCTGTAATTCAACATAAAAATTTTTTTATGGTCATAATATTTGAATTTATGTTTTTTCTTTTTATCAAAGCTCATGTGATGAGAAAATTATGTGCTTATGAAGGTTACAAGTCTCGTAATATCAATGCACGTTTCTAAATCTTGTACTAATATATAATGATTATGTTTATTGTCAAACTTGAAGTCAACAAATGTATATATTTTTTCCTACTTTATCGAAAAATAAACAGTAATAGTTACGAGACGTGTAAGGCCTATAATTAAAATTAAACAAAAAATGTTGCACTTGGATTATTTGTAACACAGCTTACGCTTATGTTGTTGTTGTAATCGCTGTTCCTTCTAATCGTTTGTAACGTTAACGTTATAACATCTTGTCTGTGTAAGCAGTGTTTTGTGAAAGGCACCCTGATAAATATCTCTGACCATGTAACATTGATAATTGTTAACAATTTTATCTGGCGATTATATTGGACGTTCCGTTTTTATTTGTTTACTCTGCACACATTGTGTAACGAGAAGACCACACTTGGGCCTTTTATTTGTAATGTTAATTGCAGTAGTGTAACATAATAAATTGTGTTCGTAATTAGTAATTGTTGCGTTGCGGAGCACATTTAGTTATGTAACGGTGTAACACTGCTTGTGATACATAACCGATGTTACCGTAGAGGTCATTAATGTTAAATTAATTATTGTGAATTAGTTTTGTACTAGTTAAATCGTGGTTTCTTTGCTAAATCTAATTTAGTTGCTCAAATTTATGAAATTTGATTATGATTCACAAATATTACAATTCTGAAGATCACACACATTATGTCGACAAAGATATGATAATACGTGTTTGGTAGTGATACTGATTAACATCACAAAATTGCACATCACTGTTGTAAATTAGATATTCAAATTCTTGTATCGAAATCCGCGAAACTAACATATATCAATTAAAGCGGATTTCCTGTTTGTAGACTTTATACATTCCATAAAATGTATTAAATTCTAGTGTTTAAATTACAAATCGCTATGATATAAATTCAGTATTAACTGCTGTTTAAATACGATTGTGCAGTGTTTTAGGGGTATCGTTACGAAGTGTAGACACATGACCCGATTGTATCGGGGGATGTATGATGCATCTTTATAGTATTGCCTGTGCTATTACGGGATTATGTAATTAAATTATTTTATGTAATTAAATTGTAAAGGTTACGTTCAGTGTCTTAAGATAATAGGTGTATATTGATTGATGTAGTTGAGTTTGTCCGCGGCGGGTTCCGTAGCGCGCCCGTCTCGTAGAGCAGCTGCGTAGCGCGGTTCCGCTACTTGTTCCCACGTCAGTGTCTAGCAGTTCCAGTAGCCTAGAGACTGTTACACGCTCGTCTCTATCTTCTATATCTCTATTTACCGTCTCTCGTAGCGATCGAATATTTTAAATGTACCAGTTTATCCTATATCAGTAATTATTGTATATTCAAGTTTATCTCGTGTTGTATGTTTACAATTGCATCGATGTATGACTAGCGATCAGATTCCACGTACACATATGATTCGTTACGAAATATTGACTTTAGAACGTTGTACGTGAATTTATTTGTATGTACTTATAATGGCTAAGACCAAAGCAGTTTTCTCTTATATTGTTGCTGTTAGCAATACCTTTGGTCAATTACTAGAAAGTTTTATTGATGATATGAATTCGTTATAAAATAAAGTATAATTCATGTAACTAATGGAATTTTAATCTTGAACTTTATCGTTCGTGTAGATGCGACGCTTATATCATTAAGCCATTTCGACCAATCGATGTCGTTAGTCATCAGTTTCCGTATAGCTGGTATAGAGAGTTATTACACGTTGAAGTTCTTCATAGCATTCATTAGTATGCAGGATTGAAGAGCGTCTTTGGCGTCGATTTACGGCTCAAGTGGACGCCCCAGTAGACGTGCGGCGTTACTAAACCGAGTTCCTACACAAGTTAACGCTATAGCTAACTCATCGCTGTATCAATATTAACGAAAATTATAATAATCATCTAACGTTTTGCTCTCTCTTGTTAATAGCGTTAGTACCATCGAAAAAGGTATAGGCAGAGATTGTTGGATTTGATATAGTTTATGAATATTGTTAATCTTATGCTGTATAAATAGAGTAATTAAATGCTATATGTGTACTAAAGATGTTTGATTTGTTCCAGTAGGGTTTTCTATTAACATAACCGTACTTCTCCTAATCAATTATAACAAATAATTTCCTAAAGGACGATGTAATAGGTAAGCTATTTTATCAATAATTTCAATATATATTTCAATAAGATTTTTAATTAACACAGTCATTATTGCCTTCCACCTACAGGCTCGAAGATATTTGAAGGCTTACTAATTTTACAATGCTTAGAAATTACAAAATTTGTTTTATTTGTTGTTTCTTCTACTTTGAAGTTCAAAATTAGTCTAAAAATAATAGTTATCCTGTCTGAATACATTTTTGTTGTATAAATTTTTTTTAGGCACGTGTTAGTTAACTGTACAGAACGTTTACTTTTAAAGTTATGCAATATAGATATAATGTTTATAATTATTTTAGATTCATTCAAATGATTTTAATTCTTAATCTTATTGAAATATATGTGTATATACTAGGCATGCTTAGTTGAATAATTCAATAAGCATATTACTAGTTGTGATATATTTATACTATTTATTTATAAACGACGCTAACCTGCATGCATAACTAACATATAGTAGGTAGTACTATTAGTTTATACTAATTTCTATAACAATGCTTTACTTTATTTAATTATAATGCTTTATATAATATTAAGGTTAAATAAAAGATTCAAGGTTATTATAATATTATAATATAAAATATTGCAGCACGTTTTGCACGAATCGGTGTCACGTGTATTTTTTACATATGATTTATTTTTTGTTTTTTAAATAGTTCTTAATTTTCAAAAATCATAATAGTCCTGAATAAATATATCAATAGTAGTAGGTTTTTTTGTCGTGATCACTGTATATACTTAAATCATTTTTATGTTATGTGTAAGAAGTTCATAATATTTATATATTGTTTTGTATGTTATTAGCCGACCGATGCCAAATGTGCCGCCTAAGCTGCCTGAACGACCGCAGAATGGACGGCCATTTTGAACGCGCCCTGTCTTCGCCGACATCTTGTGATACGCTGTTCTGTAAATATTTATCTATTCTTCAACTGTATATTTTCTTAGTGAATATGCATGAATTACTTAATATATACTCGCTGTACATTTATGAGCGCCGATTTGTAGTTATTACATGTAAATTAAAATGTTGCCTACGAAATTAACTCATATTAATTACGTTAAAAAATATTTAATAAAATACTATAGTAGCATAAAATCACAGACGACTATTAAAATAAGTATTTTTATAAATTATAATTATCACAATGCTATATTTCTTGTTATGATAGTATCTTACATCATTCTTATGTACGAATATGTATATACATATTAATTACAATATTATAGTTAATTGTTTTAGCCGAATGTAGCTAGGTGTTCTATGTTAAATTATAATTATTATTTCATCAATACCTCAGTGTTTACAAAATCACCTTAATTGAATAATTGACGAAGGTATCTGTTTGTCACTGACATTACATTTTTTTAGATGTGATAAAAGTGCTTAAAAGAATCACCTTGTCGCGTCAAGAGACTGCACTATTAATTCTTGAACTGTCAATGTGGCATTTAGTGTTTAGATCTGCCACGTGAATGAAGAGTCGATATGTATCAGTTATACTATAATAATGAAATGTACCTATTTGAAATATGTTAATTGTTGTTATTACAACATATTTGTGATTCTTTAATTTAATATTACATAGCCGTCAACCACTTACTATAAGAACTAATTATATAACGCAAGTATGCTTTTTATTTTGCCATGCACCTTATGTAAGTTATTAAATATACTTTGTTCTCATATTAATATAAAACCGCGATACCCTTGGAGATTAAATAATTGAATTGTTTAATATTATGTATTTCTTGACAAATGTTGACGAGAGCGGAGAAATAAGAACAGACCGCGATACTTCTCATATAACAATAATTATTCAAATTATTTTTATGCGCTGTACCCCAGGCAATAGGGAAGAGTTTATTGGTATTTCCCTTTGAAATGCTAAAAGGTATCGCGTAGCTTTTGATTTATCCAATCTTATAATATTAACAGCGCATCTGGAATAAAATGATAATACTATATGCAATGGTCTTGGTATAATATATTTATTTATTAAGCAGTAATTATTTAATTGAAGTATAAGGCTTATGAGGCTAGTCAATATATTGTATATTTTTGAGCCAATTTTATACTAATTCTTGATTTAATTTTTATCACTAATTCACTACTTTATTTCCAACCCTTCTTTCACTATGAAACTGCGGTTCAAGTATGTTGTGTATATATATATTGCGCTATGTACCGTATATGTTAGCTATCCTACGTTTTTTTTTCTCGAAGGGAAAAGTGCGGTTAGTCCTACTGACCTTTACAGCGTCACCTGTCTTTTGTGGCGAGCAGAGTGCACATAAAGTTAAATTGGAAAGCGGGAATGCATGAAAAACAACAAGGGACAACGACGTACCCTAAGGGCACCTCTCTTGAGAGGTACTTTGGGGGTTACTAGGATAGAGGATATCTTGGCCTCGTTGGCCTTCGGCGGAGATGCAGACTGAAAGCATTTGATAAGAGGGCCTGTCCTTCGCGTTCTTAATGGTTATCATCTATTATCTTAGGTAACGACCCTACTGTCTCGATTAAGATTAGATCTAGACAAAGTCACAACAAAAGTTAAGACCTCAAAGCTCACAAAAATTATAATATAACTTGTAATGATTACATTACATTTGCGGCGTGCGTGGGAACCCTTTATATATTGTATATACAGCGTGAATTCAAGCACTCGGAGATTGTAGAAGAGGCCATTCTACGACACACTTACCACTTTAGAAAAATATAAATATAATAAATATAGTGTTCGCACTACTTGTGTTTCGGTGTAAGGCTGTGATAGCTAGCATAACAGGAGGCGTTCAATTTATGTACTTAGAAGTCAGAAAAAGCACCATATCTTTGTATAAAGATGTCACGCTGTCATGGGTTGCAGGAGCCACTAACCATTAGGTGGACTGTAGGCCTGTGTGCTACATCATAATATATGTTTTATACTTAGTTCTTGATTACTGCCATCGCAATTTCATGGTGAAATAGAGTTAAAAGCAAAAAAAGCTTGTATTGTATTGTATATATTTAATTAAATTTCTATACATTCCCTTCGACTCTATTGTTTACGCGGCAGCTTACCTACTAGCTTAGGTTACGAAGTACCTATGTTGTATATAAATATTGTAGAAAAATTAAATGTAGACCTGTTTCTATTTTGTGTACTGTTCGTGTATGCAATTTGTAATAAATGTGTATATAAATAAAAATGGTATTTATTTATTTATATTATATACTC
>DWIE01000435.1:0-15359 GCA_018248235.1 Choaspes benjaminii | reverse complement strand
GTTGCAGTAGCTACTTACCAGCACGTAGACTGCAAGCCCGTGTGCTACTTCATAATAAAAAATGATAGGTCTGTATTGATTTGGTTACGGTTGTCATGGGCTGTAGTAGTAACTTAACATCAGGTGAACTGCATGCCCTTTTGATACTCCAGTTTTCATTAAAAAATATATATACGAATACTATAAAAGAATCATAAGTAACTTAATAATCCAGCTGGTGAGCGAGGAAGACCGCCCGCGGGTGGTGCAAACGGTGGAAGAGTTGCAGCAGCGCTGGAAGTCAGCTCTAGCGCGAGCTCCTCCCCACCTCATGCGGCTGGAGTTCCGCCTGGACGAGGCCATGTTCCACCACTGCCTCAAGGACATCGACAAGGAGATCGTATACGAGGAACAGGCGTATAACCAGAGCGACGACGCGGACGGCATCCTAATTCGCAACGAGGAGTACTTCCGCAACCAGGGCAAGATCATGCAGGTGGAGCAATGCCTGCAGAACCTGAAGAAGATATCCACCAGCTACACTCACCAGACTGGTGATAGCGCCCTCGAGGAGGAGCTCAGGAAGTGTGAGCAGCAGTGGGAGACCACTGTTAGGAGGGTCGAACACTTCAGGCAGCAACTCCAAAGGATACCCGCCAAGTGGGACGCCTATAGAGAAAAATTCAGGGAGATGGGGCGCTGGATGGACCACGTCGACAAGACAATGGATAGCATCGTAAGGGAAGTGGACTCGGCTGAAGCGTTCGAGAAAGAGAAGACGATATTCCAGAACATCTGTCGGGAAGCCGACAAGAAGCGTGAAGATATGAAGTGGCTCGTCCAAACCCTGGATATGCTCTCGAACCATTGCTCTGACACAGAGGCTCAAGAAGAACAGGTTAAACTGGAGAACCTCATTGCTAGATACAAGAACTTGATACCCACTATTGAAATCACCATGATAAAGACAGAGACTTATACACGGTGCTACACCTACCGCCGTGAAGTTCATGAGGTCATTTGCATACTGGAAAATGCCAGAGAACAAGCCAAGATTGAACCTGAACCACAATCACTGCAACACGTAGAGCAGTTGGTAATGGAACAACAAGTGGCAGTACAAAAGCTAGACCGCCAGCGGCCATCTGTCATGTCCATGCTTCAACGAGGCAAGGAACTTATAAGAGACGCTAACGCCCCTGCATTTGTTCGCGAGGACGTAAGAACCCTTGAAACGGGCTGGAACACAGCCTACGAAACCAACACTGAAAGACTTCACAAGCTGCGTGACACGCAAAAAGTATGGTCCAACTATGAATATCAAAAGGAGGAGCTCCTGTCTGATATTGACAAAATGGAAAGCTATGTCGCCCACCCAGGATTGGAACTTGGAGTTACGAACATTAGTCGAGAACTCCAGGAAACGAAGACAATTAATGCCGATTTAGAAAAAGCTAAAGCTGAAAGGTTGCCTCAATTACAGCAAACATATGCAGAATTACAATCACTAACGGCAAACAAGCCTAAGCCAGTTATAGAAAAAGACTTGCAGACGATTCAACACAAACTAGTCAGAGTCCAAGATGAAGTCCAAACTAAGGTAGAACACTTAGAGAAGTTCAATGAGGAATGGGTAAAGATTGAACACAAGTTGGACCACGTTCGTGAATGGATTAAGAAAGAAAGTCCTGCATTGATATCTCAGATTCAATCTGAGAACATTACCCCTGAAGAACGAGTGGAAAAGTCTCAAGCGTTACAAAAGGTTATAAACGAAAAATTAGACATTATAAGAGGTGTCGCAGATCAAGGTTCGAAGTTAGCCGTTGAACATCGCGTCCATGACGCAAACAGACTGAAAGGGGAAATTGCTCTATTAGAAAAGATGATGGCTGACCTTAAGCGCTCCACTGAACACCAAACAAAGGTAGTTGAACATGATCTAGCTAGCTGGCAGAAGTACCAGAAGGGTGTTGCTGAAATAAAACCCTGGATCGAAGAGGCAGAGATCAAATTAGGCAATGTTCCTAAGCCAACTACACTGCCAGAAGCACAGCAGCTGCAGCAGCAATCTAGAGCTTTGATTGCTGACTGCGAAAAACAGTTAATGAACTTACAAATCTTATCAAGCGTAAGCCACCAGCTATCAGGAAAGACAAGTGCTCCTGATGAAGTGGATGCGATACACTCAAGGTGGGCTATCGTTCACGATTTGGCCGACCAGTGGAATAATAAATTGGATAAACTAGTCGCCAACTGGGACAACTTTGAACGTGAAGCAGAAAAGCTGGAATCTTGGATTGAAAATGGTGAAAAATTGCTTAGTAGTAGAGTCATTAACGTTGATACTCCTCAAGTAGAAAAACTTGATAGAGAACTTAATAAACTTAAATCGTTCGGTAACGAAATTTCACAACAACAGGCAAAGATCATAAGTTTATCGCAGACTTGTGACAACATTTGCCATAGTATACAACCAGAAGGTGCTGCTTTATTAAAGAACAAGGTGTCTGACATCAAAGAGAGAACAAACGCTCTTGCTGAAACAGTAAGAACGAAAGTAAACGAGTTGTCCGACAAAATAATTGTAAGACAAGAATTCCTTACAAAATTACACACCTTTGACAACTGGATAACAGACTTTAGAAGGAAGACCGAAAGTTATGATCAAATCGCTGCGGATAAAGTAGAACCAACTCTACAATCCATGCATGTGTTACTTCAAGAACACGCAGCGAAAGCCCCTGAATTTGGTGAAATTTATAATGAAGTTAAAAACATGACCCTTGCTTCCCATCCAGATGAGTCACGTGCCCTAAGCGACACTTATTCAAATATTGCTGAACATTACCAAATAATCGAATCAAATATTCAACAGAATAAGAGCGTTCTGCAGAAGTGGTCCGACCTCTTGAATTGGTACGAAGACAATAAACAGCAACTCGGCCATATTCAGTACCAAATTGAAGGACCAAAACTGACACCTGAAAGTTATGAAGTTTTACGGCAGGAACTAGTCAACATTATTACTAAAATACCAGAATGGAAGAGCAATGTTGCTTTATTAGACGGACCATCTAGAGTTAAAGTGACCGACCAAAACACTGGTAGAATTATATCTCCTACCAGCTTAGTGAAGGAGATCGAAATGAAAGCAGATGCTCTACTTAACCAAGTCACTTCTAAGAGAGATCTTGTGCAGAAAGTTGGTGCTAGATGGGACAAATTTAACGTACAACATAAAGCGTTGGCAGATGTTCTTCATGCGGTCCAATCATCCCTTAACGATATGGCTCAGAAACCAGTGCCTTTGACTGAAGGTACCATACAAGATATGACAGAAAAATTAGACAGTCTAGACGCAGAGCTGAAAGAGAAGCAGTCAGTAAGGAAGGAGCTCAGGGAAGAAGGGTTACATTTGATGCGTGAGGATCAGCCTAACATGGGTACAATACAGAATGCTTTATCCGCTGCTGACAACAGCTGGGACCAAGTTGTAAATTCCGTTCGTGATACTAAGAACAAATACATCCTTTTATCATCAACGTTACAAGAGCTTAAGAACTTTACTGTCGCTTTTGACAGAGAAATGAACAGAGCTGAACAACTTTACAATGAATGTAAAGATGCTCCGAATGATTATGTTCAGACGGCCCAATCATTGGATAAGGCTAAAAAGTCGTACGAAATACTAAAGCGGTCTAAAGGATTGCTAGATCAGATGGATGTAATTAAACAATCAGTCTTAAAACAAGCTTCCACTCTTGGTGGTTTTGATACTACTCCTTTAGAAGAGTCGTTCTTAAACTCACAAACTCATTGGGAAAGAGTTAACGATGCCATCATAAAGAGAATCCAAGATTTAGAATCACAGCTAATCGTCTGGCGACAGATCGATGATACTAAGAATCAAGTGGTGACATGGTTAAGCGAAACTGGTCAAAACTTAGCCAACGCTAGCGATAACTTGGAAATCAGATTCGGTCAAAATCATCTTACAAAATATAAGGAGGAACTACCTTTATACTTAGGCCTAAGAAACAGCATTAAGGCCAAATGCGAGCAAATTACCAATTTGAACAAAAATATTCCTCAAGGCCAGGTCACATCGATTATTGATTACCTTGACAATGAGTTTGAAGCACTTAAATCATTGGCAGACAATTTAGATAGCGCTGTTTCTTCGTTAGAAATGAAAGAAAATAAACTTAAGGATAGTATCAAACGATTATCTGACAATGTTAGTAAGATTCGCGATGACATCATAAAATGCGATGACATGTCTGGAGACAACGCTAAAATATTAGACCGCCTCAAGAAGTGTCAATTATGTAAAACTGAATTGCAGAATTTGAGTGATGAGATTGATAATTTAACACAAAACGTATCTGAGATGAACGCTAATTATCCTGGATTTTACGAGTCTCTTGTGCCAAAAGAACTAAGTACATTACAAAAGAGATTCGAAAGTGTACTCATTCATGCTAACAAGACAGAAACGACTTTATTAACGTTCTTGCAAAAGCTGTTTACCGACAAATTGAGTATGTTTAACAGAAATTTAAAAATGTTGGACGATAAGACCAGATGGTGTATGCCTGATGTAACCAGCGATAAATATAATTTGGAAGTCAAGAGTGCTGCTCTTGCTGATGTAGAAAATGGAATAGAAGATTGTCACAAAAAAATTAAGGAATTGAAAGAAGCCAGTGAAATTCTAAAAGTTGTAGCTGAACCAGCATGTGCGCAAGAAGCTGCAGTACAAACTGAAAAAGCGCAGAAGAATTTAGACGTCTTGGCTTCTAACTTTGAAGAAATTAAAAATAGATTACAAGATAACATTAAAGCTTGGCAAGATTACGAAACTTTGCTCGAAAATGTTTCAGAGTGGCTTAAAGATAAAGAAAATAAGGTCAGGCAAGAAGCCACAAGTCTTCACGATTTGAAAGAAATTGATGACAAGATTTCTGAAATTGATAAGGTGAATAGAGAAATAAAAGAATATAATGTTGAAATCAATAAACTGTCTCAAATTGGAGATGACATTTTGTCCCGTAACCCTGATTCACGTGTTTCTCAGTATATTAACCATCTAATAACACGATATCAGACCGTTGAGAAGTTCATGAATAGTCATCTCAACCGACTCAAGGAGTTGAAGGACAATAAAGGAAAATATGATAAATCAATTGGAGAATTTAAAAATTGGTTGCAAGATGCCAACGCTAAAATTTCTGATCTAGCAGCAATGAGTAAGCATGCCAAACCATCAGCTGCTGATTTAGAACAAGTGAAGCGACTTAATGAAAACAAAGAATTGGGCCAGAGACTGCTTAATACCGCTGTTGAATCTGGTGAAGCTCTATTTAGTGGAATTACTCCGGAAGGACGAGAACAAATCCGAAATGAACTCCGGTCGTTAAGAGATTACTTTGAAGATTCTGTGGATTCATTGAATAATGTAATTAAAGACATCGAAACCACTATAAATAAAAGGTCATCATTTGACGATACTTTTAATCAAGTACAAAAATGGATCACAGATAAGGAGAAGGAGTTAGGAGAATTCAAATTATGTCCTACTTTACCAGAAAAGAAAGCACAGCTTCACGCGAATAAAATCTTACACCAAGAAGTAGAGCTACACCAATCTATGCTATCCCAACTTACCGAGAAAATCAAACTTATGCCAGATGAAGAGGCTGAAAAGAGCTTATCTAAAATTATTGAGAGACATACAAACATGGCAAAAGAGCTTGAAAAAAGAATCGCTACCTGTGAAGAACACGTAAGTGATCATGAAAAATATGTACAGATGTTCGAAGAGACACGTGACCGTCTTAACCACATCGTCGCTGAAAATAGCATGTTAAGCTATGGAGTTGTTACACAAAAGGACGATGTGGATTCGAAAATAGTAGCAATTGAAAAAGTGACATCAAAGGCAGCAGAGGTTGATAAAGAACTTGGACTGTTGAAGACACAGTTACATACCGTTCTGGAAACTACAAGTTCTAATGGGCATCCTGTACTAATTAGTGAGTTTGAACAGCTGAAGGGTACATGGGAACAATTTGCTACTCAATGTAAGGAACACGATAAGAAATTGAAAGAGACTTTAAAACAATGGAACGAAAGCCAGAAAACTTTAGATGAACTTGAAGAATGGTTAAAAGTGAAGGAGAACCAACTGAGAGATCAAAGTCTCAAAAATAATCTCGAGGCTAAAGTTGCCCATTTACAGAAAGTTAAAGAAATCCAGAGTGAGCTGGCGTCAAGGAACGCCGAATTTAATGCACTGGCCGATACTAAGCAAAATATTACAAGTGAATCTGAGCTTACTTCTAAAACTTCAAAGCTAGCTACGCGTTATCATACCTTAAATAATCTTGTAAGCGAGATTATCTCTAAATATGAGGTATTTGTGGCCGAACACCAAGCCTTCGAAAACGAGTACAATGATATGGAAAACTGGTTGATGGGTATGCTCGGAGAACTACAAGATCTTAATGAGATTGTTGGTGACTATGCCGTGTTACAGGAGAAACAGAATAAAGCTAAAGAACTTTACGAAACACGAAACAAGAAAACTCCTGTCTTTGAGGAGTTCCTTAGTTTGGGTGAAAAGCTTTATGCTCATACTAGCCCGGATGGCAGAGAAGTTATACGCCAGAAAATTCGCAAAATTAGAACACTTTGGGATAGCTTCGGTGATAGCTTCCAAGAAACCGTTAATAAGTTGGATCAGTGCTTGTTACAGTTCTCTGACTTCTCTCTTGCTCAGGAACAGCTAACCAAATGGCTGAAAGACGTTGAAAGAGCCATGCAACGCCACACCGAACTTAAGGCGTCTCTGGAAGAGAAAAAGGCACAATTACAAAACCATAAGATCATGCACCAAGAGATTATGACACATCAAACTTTAGTTGAATCAGTTTGCGATAAAGCACAACAATTGGTTGACCAAACACATGATGCGTCGTTGAATGTATATTTGCAATCTATTAAACAGTTATTCCAAAACATCGTCACCAAATCGCAAAACTTGCAGGATAACTTAGAAGATTGCGTTAAGAGACATGAAGATCTTGTGCGTTTAATTCAGCAATACAAAGAATGGCTTGGATCACAATCAGAAAAGCTATTAGATATAGAAAACGCAACTGGAGAGAAACCCGAAATAATAAGAAAATTACAGTCGGCCGTAGCGATGAAGGACATGGAAAAAATTGGTTCTGCAAAATTAGATGAAATTCGTTCAATTTTCTCTGCTGTCAGTAAAAGTACCTCAGAGGCAGGTAACACAGCAATAAAGACAGAAATTGATAACTTACATGAACAATTGCGTAATGCAGTAGACAGCATTAGCTCATCTGAACATAAACTGAAACATACATTAGAAATTTGGAATAAATTTGACTCTTCCATTGAATCCATTTCAGAATGGCTTAAAGATATGGAGTCGAAGTGCCGCGACCAAGCACTTTGCTCTACTTTGCAGGAAAAAGAAGCACAATTGCAAAGATATGTTGAACTGCGAAACAACATTCATGCCAAGGAAAAAGATATTGACACTTTTGTAGACGAATCGCATAACCTCATTCAATTAAGTGGTGTAGAAAGGCTCAAACCTCTTGTTACGCAAGTAAGCAGCCGTTATCAACAACTGCATTTGATTTCGAAAGACATTGTCAACCACTGGTCCGAATTAGTAGCAGATCACAAAAAATATGTCCAACTAAGAAACGAGTTCGATACATGGCTTAAACCATTGGAAGAACAATTATCCCAAATGATAACTAAAGAAGATAAACTAAGCATCGAAAGCAAGGGCAACAAACTTCAAGTATTCTTATTGGAAAGGGATAACGGAGAACATAAGATCGGCATTTTGACGACTGCCGGCGACAAAGTCCTTCCTGAAACAGCTGCCAATGGCCGTGAAAATATTCGAGCGGAAATAAGAACTCTAAGAGAAAGATGGGACAAACTTAATGATAGTATTCTACAGCAACAAAAAGAATATGAGTCTCAAACGCTTCAATGGTCGAGTTATCAGGATGTACTCCAACAAACATTGTCATGGCTTGACGAAAAAGAAAAAATTGTAGAAACAGAAGAAAAAGCTGTACTTAATTCAGCTCAAGAGATTAAATCTAAACTGCTGAAAAATAAGACGCTCTTACAAGAAATATATTCGCACAAGAGAGTCATAGAAACAGTTACGGAAAAAGCAAAGAGCGTGGCCGCTAGCATGCACTCGGGTAAGGGTGAGAGTGATGAAATGACATCGACGATTCAGTCTGTTTGGGATAGATACAACGCTTTGACAAATAGGCTTTCCGCTATAATTGATAAACACGAGAGCACCTTCGATATTTACCAACAGTTTGCTGACCAACAAAAATCTCTCCAAGATTATCAAAAACATCTGTGGGATCGACTACATCTCTTGTCCGATTTTACTGGCAATAAAGCTGCCTTACAGGGCAAACTTGCAAAAATACAGGAGCTCCTCGATGCCATACCTACTGGAAACAATAAGTTGAAAATCTTGACAGATTTAATTGAAAATAATAGCGTAAACCTATCTCCGAGAGGAAAAGAGGGCATGTCACGCGAACTTGGTTTATTAAAAGCAGACTTGCAAAAGTTCATGGCTACTGTACATGACGTGAAACGCGGCATTGAAGACAAAATACAGCAATGGATTGAGTTCGACAGTGCAAGTGACCGATTGCAACATTGGTTAAGTGACACGGAAATGAGCCTGAAAACTTACACGCCGAAAGCGACGTTGGAAGAGAAGGTGGATCAGCTCAACAAGTACCAGGCAATTTTAGCTAATTTGAAAAAGACAGAGAATGATGTGGACAAACTCACAGATGAGTTTAGTGATCTTATTGAGAACTGCAATGACACAAGAATAACTATGAATTTGCAACAAATGACATCTCGTTTCCAATCTGTGCACTCTACTGCTAAAGAGTTAGTGAAGAAATGTCAACAAGCAGTAAATGATCACAATGCTTACCAAGAGAAATATAATCAATGTACTGATTGGATCAAATCGGCTCAACAGAAATTCGACGAATGTCAGAAGAACTTATCTAACACCCCTGAAGGTATTAATGCTAAACGTGAGAGCTTGAACGACTTGTTGAGTCAAAGAAGAAATGCTACGCTCCTCGTAAACAACACCTTTGAGTTAGGCGAGAAGTTGTATCCTTCCACATCTCCAGAAGGCAAAGAATTAATTGAACAACAATTGCATGACATACAGCAAGCCCTTGATAATTTGTACGATAGTATAACCAAGGCTGAAAGAGATCTAGATTCGGAACTGAATAAATGGTCATCGTTTGAAGATAACCTTAAGACTGTCCAGCAATGGTTAACTTTAGCTGAAAAGAATCTACCTAAAGAAATTGAACTTAAAGCTACCCTTGATGAGAAACGTAATCAACTGAATGTGTACAGAAATTATTTGCAAGATGCAAATACTCATCAGCAGGATATATCTGACTTAGAAGTTCGTGCACAAAGCTTACCGGATGTCAACAAAGATATTGCCAAGGAAATAAATCAGCTGAAACAACGACACAACTCCATCCTTTCGCGAGCCAAATCATTCGTGGAGCAGTACGAAGCTATTGTGAACAATCACCAACAGTACAGTAAGGCAGTGATGGATTTACAGGAATGGGTTGAAGCAACGCATAACACAGCTCAACTTTGGGGAGATGTGAATTTGGAAAGGGTAGCTTTAAGCAGCAATTGCGAAAAGCTCAAATCATTGCAAGTGAATTTACCTGAAGAAAAGAACCGCATTGATAAAATTCGTTCTTTGGGAGAGAAAGTTTTACCTGGCACTATTAGTACCGGACAAGCTAACATAAGAAACCAAATTGATGCCTCTCACCAGGAATGGGAAGGATTAGTTTCGTTCATAAACAAAACTATCGAGACATTGGAGAACAAGATTCAGCAATGGAATGAGTATGAAAACATGAAAGATCAGTGCTTGACGTGGATAAGAAATACTGATACGCAGATTCACGCTGTTGACCTAAAGGCTACACTGCCTGAGAAACAAGATCAATTCAACAAGTTCCAGGAATTGCAAGGCGAAGTAAGAGCAAAGGAACTAGAAATTGACAACATTACTGAAAAAGCACAATCATTATATACAGGAGTCTTGGGACCGCGAGGCTCTCAAATATCAGATTTGACCGTTAAATATCAAACGTTATCGCAAAAAGTTAAAGATTTGACAAACAGATGGCAACAGTATGTGAAAACTCACCAAGAATTCACCAGTAATGTCACTGAATGTTCACAGTGGATCGAGGAACTGAGAGATAAGTTAGACTTCTGCGCTGATTTGAGTTCATGTTCTCAAGATGACTTAGAAACTAAGTTAGTATTGATTCAGAATCTGTTACTTACGAAAGATGAAGGTTTTACTAAAGTGCAGTCGCTAGTAGAGTTGGCTCAAAACGTTATGGCGAACACTGCGCCAGCCGGTCATGAAGCTATTAATAATTCCTTGGTAGCGTTACAAGAACAATGGTCTGCATTACTATCCAGGATGATTGAAACCAAGAACATGCTAGACGATTCAGTGACTAAGTGGGCCGGATTCCTAGAACAAATCCAATTAATAGAAAAGAGCAATACTTGGCTTGAAAATATGTTAGCAGAGTTGACACCTCATGAAACATCGATGTCCGACAAACGAGCTCAACTTGAAAAACTTAAGGAAGTTGAGGAAAAAGCTCGCTGTGATCGCATTGATGTCGATACTTTGAAGGCAAAGGCAGCAGAAATGAGCGCGAGTGGACAACAAAATCAGGCAGCGTCGAAAGCTCAAGAAACCTTAAACAAGTTTGATTCGCTCTACGATAAAATCAAGAAACTATTAGCTGACCGCGAGGAGCAATACAAGGACCACAGGCTATATAAGGAAGCGCACGATGAACTAATTCAATGGCTAAGCAGAGCCAGAGAAAAGGTTCCTTCGCTTAAGTCTAAACCCTTGAGCGACAAGTTAGCCATTGAAAATTCGGTTGCACCTCTTGACGCTCTCATAAATAAACAAGCTCAAGGAGAACTATTACTAGAGCACTTACAACATACTGGAGAAGTGGTACTTGCTAGTACATCGCCCGAAGGTCAGACGATAATCAAAAATGAGATGAAGGCCTTAAAAGAAAGTTTTGATGACTTGTTTAACGAGATCAAGCAACAAAAGAGCCAGTTGGAAGACACAGTTGCCCAATGGCGTGAATATAAAGATGAATATGAAAGGTTATCAGATTGGCTACAACAAAAGGAGATCCTTATTAAGAATCATAAGCTAGCTTTACTTGGTACCGCTAAAGAAAAGGGTGGCCAAGTGAACGAAGTGAAGGAGATCGTTGATCAACTAATTAAAGGCAAAGCTGATATTGATAACTTTAATGCATCAGCCTCAGGCCTTCTTTCGTCTCATCTTGATACCTATGTCAATAACCAATTGAGGCACCTTAACTCAAGATATCAGGTTTTGGTGAATATGGCCAATGATGTGCTTAAGAAAGTTGAAACAAACTACGAGCAACACCAGAACTATGACGATAATTACGTCAAAACAAAGAAATGGATTGACGATGCTTGGGAAATAACTCGAAGTGGCAGCGATGCTGGTAGCAACAGCAGCAAGGAAGCGCTACAAAAACGCTTAGAACAAATCGAGGATCTCCTTAAACGACGCGAAGAAGGCCAAAATCTCGTCCATGCCACTATTAACAGCGGAGAGAAAGTTCTTAGAAACACGAGGTCCGATGGCAAAGATAGAATTAACACTGAAATTAAAGAATTGCAAAATGAATGGGAACGCTTAGTAAAGAAGATGACAACAGCAAAGGTGTATCTGGAGACTGCATTGCTCCAATGGGCTGATTACAGTTCTAGTTACTCGCAGCTACAACAATGGATTTCTGATAGAGAAGCAAAACTACAAGAAGTGTGTGAGCAAAAGGTCGCCAAGTCGAAGAAGGGCCAGGACCGGCTCGCCGGCCTGACCACTGGCCTGAGCCTTGGCGAACGCAAAGCCACACTCCGTCAAACAAACAATATTGTACAGGATATCGTTTCGTTTGAACCCATGATTCAGTCTGTAACTTCTAAGGCTTCGGAACTTATGCAACAAGCTCCGGCGTCTGAAATCACCAGCAAATACAAAACACTTTCTGAACAGGCTAAGGATTTGTATAAAAAACAGAAGGAAACAGTGGAACAACACCAGGCATTCATCGATGCTGGTTCAGATTTTGTCCAATGGATAAGAGCCGCTAAGGAGAAATTAGGGAAATGCTCAGATGCAACCGGAGATAAGGAGTCTCTGAGTAGCAAGATATCACAACTGAAGGTATTGGAGAGTGAACTACCGGAAGGTCAAGCTAAACTACAGAAGGCGCTGGAACAAGGCGAGATCTCCTGCGGTTTAGCTGATGAACCAGACAGAGAGGACATTGAAGAAGAAGTGGCTCTTATGCAAGAGGAATATGATACCTACGTAGAACAATTGAACAACACCAAGGCATTGATAGAAGGAGGTATCGTGAAATGGACAGAATACGAAGAGCAGTACAAGGAAGCCTTGGATTGGTTGTCGAAGACTGAGAAACTAGTTCAATCTTTCAACAAGCTGCAGAATAACTTAGAACAAAAGAAAGTCGTGCTCGAAGAATTCCAGGGGCACCTCCAAACGCTATTTGACTGGCAAGCCGAGCTGGACAAGCTGAACATGCGCGCGCAGACGTTACTGGAGACTTGCGCTGATACGAGGATCTCGAACGGCATCACCCAGCTCACCACCAAGTACAACGCTCTGCTGTCACTTGCCAAGGAGGTGATGAAGCGCCTCGAACTACACTACCAGGAACACCAACAGCACAACGCTTTATATGGCGAATGCCAGGACTGGTTGGACAGAACGCGCGAGAAGTTGAACCAGTGCGCGGAAATACCCAACACTTTGCAAGAGGTCAACGCCAAGCTCAACACCGTGAAGCTCCTCCGACAGTCCCTAGAACAGGGCCAGAACAAACTGAGGTACCTCCTCGAGTTGAAGGAGAAGGTGATCATGAATACAGAACAGGCTGGAGCAGCCAAGATACAAGAGGACACGGACAATCTGAAACAGGAGTTCGATAAACTCATAGCGGATCTGCAGGAGGTTAGGAACAAGCTGACGAACAGAGCCGCGCAGTTTGATGATATATCTAAGATCCACAAGCTCCTAGTGGAATGGCTTGACGACATCGACCAAAAGATACAATCGGACGATTCTCTGCTGAACGACCTTTCCGAGAAGAAGGCGAAACTGGAGAAGTTTAAAACTTTCAACAGGGATATAGACTCGCACAAGGACCTCGTGAAGAAACTGAACAAGAAACTGCAAGAGGACGCCTCGCTCAAGTCGAAAGAGATTGAGGACACGTTGAAGCGATACGATAACATCAGGAAGACTGTCAGTGAGATGATTGGGAAACTGGAAGAATACGTGAACTCTCACATCCAGTACAAGGATTCGTACGACAGCTTCTATGACTGGATCCGGAACTGCAAGATTGAGATCCAGCAGTGCTCGGACTCGCACGGCGAGAAAGAGGAAGTCCAGAAGAAGTTAAAGAGCGTCAATAATATCATCGCATCTTTGCCTAAAGGTCAGGCATTGCTCGAGAAGTCCATCAAACTCAGCGAAGCAGTGCTCAAAACAACTGGCAACGAAGGAAAGGACAACATAAATCAAGAGATCAAGCAGCTGAAGATAGAGTGGGAGAACTTGCAGCAAATCTGCAAGGACACGAAGAAGCTGCTAGAGAAATGTCTCTCCGCGTGGTCAGACTTCCTGGAAACTTCGGAGAAAATGACCAAGTGGGTAAAGGATTTCGACGGGAAACTCAACGCTGTGCAAAAGGTGGACAAGATCACTCCCGAATACTTGGAGAAATGTCGCGATTTACTAGCACAGGCATTGGCTAACAAACATGTATTAGAAGAACTGAACGACAGATGTGAAAATCTTATGGAACTCAGCGCTTGCGCCTGGGTCCGTGATAAGACAGTCAACTTGCAAACAGAATACACATCCTTATTGACAAAGATACAGAGTTTAGTTTCTAATGGCGAAAAGAATCTGTCTGACCACACAGAGTTCATTAAAGCTAAGGATGAACTACAGCAGTGGCTGGAAACCGCCCACGGCACTGTTCATGATTCCATTGGCGTTGGTGACATTGCCACTACTAAAGATAAGTTAGAAACAATTAAACTGGTCAGCAACAGAATGACTGAAGGTCATCATTTGCTTGTTGTCTTACAAGAAGCATTCAAAAAGGCTCTCAACAACACGCCGCCAGAAGAACAAGACGGCCTTCGGAGTGACGTTAAGGTTCTCCAAGAAAGTTGGGATCAGCTCAAGATTGATCTCAACTCTATAACCGCTCAGCTCAAGGCTGCCATCGGCAAGTGGGAGGACTTCGAAGAATCAAAGAATAAATTGAACCAATGGATTAAGGCTACCGAACAAAATCTTGATAAAGTACCACCCACTGGTGGAGAACTAGGAGAAATGAAAACTCTGCTAGAAAAATACAAGCATATTGAAGATGAAATTGACAACAAAAAGCCAGAATTGAGCAGACTCAAGAGCGAAGCGGCAGAACTCAGCTCGTGGGCTAGAAAGCCGGCAGCTAGAGAATCAGTTGCCGAAATTGAGAAGAAATGCAACGCTTTGAGAGCTAAATGTGCCGCCAAGAAGGCGGAGCTGGAATCAGAGATCAAAGATTACAACCAGTACCACCAATCGCTGCAAGATACAGAGAAGTGGCTTCTGCAGATCTCCTTCCAGCTGATGGCTCATAACTCTTTGTACATCGCCAACCGGGAACAAACTGAAGAGCAGTTAGCCCAGCATGCTGTTCTGTTAGATGATATCCAGAAGTACAGATCAACGCTGGACGACCTGGAAGCGAAAGGAAGAGCGCAGATCGAACGCTACGAGAGTACTACTCCTTCAATTCGTGATACTGTTGGGAAACAATTAAAGAACGTTAACGACAGTCACAAGAGTTTACTCGCCACTGCTCTGCAGATCGAACGCCGCTTGAGAGAAGGACTTGCTAAGTTCAAAGAGTATGAAGATACTCTGGAGAGCATTCTGAACAATCTGGACGAATGTGAACCTGCCATTACGGAGCTGGATGTACCGGTCGATGGATTGTCACATGGTCGCGATCTACTTGACAAAGCTAGGGGCCTCCACAACCGTCTGCAAACCGAGAAGTCGCGGCTCACGGCTGCCGTGGCGGCGTGCTCGGCGGCGGCCGCGT
>DWIE01000434.1:0-15365 GCA_018248235.1 Choaspes benjaminii | reverse complement strand
CGCATCTGTGATTACAGATGTCATGGGCAGCAGTAGCTACTTACCAGCAGTTAGACTGCAAGCCCTTGTGCTACTTCATAACAAAAAAAAATCATAGATCTCTTCACATTACTTGGCTTTTAGTGTAGTAGTATAAAAAGCAGATAAATGATACTCAAGAATCGAGATACAATATTTATATTCAATCATATACAGTACATCACTAGTGGAAGCTTATTGTTATAATACAAATGGGAAGGGGATTGGACTTAACAATGAATACGAGTCACAATTTTGTTATTTTAAGAGTGCCAAATAATCTCTGAAAAAAAACGTGTCAACACATAAGAAAAAGTTGGATAGTTGGATGTGTTTACAAATAAGGAAGTAAAACATATTCAAAAGATGAAAATCAGGTCAGTGAATGTAAAATAAAGTACTCCGAGTGACAAAACAAAAAATCCTTCCTACCTTGTAGGTTAAAACATGCTATATCTAAGAAATATATACAAATATAACTAGGCTTCGTCTTCGCTGGCCGACACAGACTTTCTTGACACTGGCGTGTCCGGCCTTGAGTTGCGAGAGCCGGAGCGGGACCTGGAACCCGAGTGAGATCTAGACCTGGAGCGGCTGCGAGACCCAGACTTGGACCTTGAGCGAGATCTAGACACGCTCTTGGATTTGGACCTGGAACGGCTCTTCGATCTGGATCTCGACCTAGATGGGCTCTTCGATCGGCTTTTAGATCGGGATCGGCTCTTGGACCTCGAATGGCTCTTCGATCTGGATCTGCTCTTAGACTTGGACCGGCTTTTGGATCTCGATCGGCTCTTTGATCGAGAGTGGCTCTTAGATCTCGACCGACTCTTGGATCTCGATCGGCTTTTGGACCTCGACCGGCTCTTGGACCTCGATCGGCTCTTGGACCTCGATCGGCTTTTAGATCTGGATCGGCTCTTAGATCTGGACCGGCTCTTAGAACGAGAGCGGCTCTTGGATTTGGACTTACTCCTAGAACGGGACCTGCTCTTCGACCTGGAGCGACTCTTGGCTGATCCAGAACGGGAACGGCTACGAGATTTTGATCGGCTTTTCGATCGTGACCTGTCACTCTCTGAGCCGGACATGATCCGTTTCCGTCCCTTGTTGGCTGGCGGGCTCCGACTGCCGCTGCGACTACGCGACTTGCGACTAGCGTCCGAGTCCGACTCTGATGTGGAGATCGTTTCCTTGGATACTATCTTCATGCGTTGCTTCGCGCCCATCTTCTCTTCTGCCTTCTCCTTGGCTGCTTTCTCTCTACGCCCGATTCCTTTCTCACCCTTCTTGCGTCCCTTCTTCCTCGGCGGGTCGCTGTCGCTGCCGCTGGCGCGATCGCGGCGTTTCTTCCCTTTCCCTTTCTTACCCTCGCCTGCTTCGCGTTTGCGTTTACGCTGCTTCGGCTCGCGACCGTCGTCCCGCGGCGCGTCGCTGCCGCTGGGCGAGTCGGACGCGTACTCCTCGCGGCGGCGGCGCGCGCGCGCCTTGCCCTCCGCCGGCATGTCCGCGAACAGCAGCGCGCCCTTCGTCTTCTCCTTGTACTCCTGCCGCTTCTGCAGCATCGCCACCGTGCTCTGCGCCTGCTGCTCCTCGCGCCGCTTGCGCTCCTCTTCCTGCTGGCGGCGGAAGGCCTCCCGCTGCTCGCGCTGGCGGTCCCGCAGCGTGACCTCCTCGTGGTGCTGGCGGCGCGCGCGCGTCACGTGCCACTGCGCCTGCGAGAGCAGGTCCGCGCACGCGCGCGCCTCCGCCGCCGCCGCCGCCGGCTCGGGCCGCGCGCCCGCGCCCCCCTCCGCCGCGCCCTCCACCGCGGCGAGCCGCTGGAAGTACCTGTGCGACACGTGCAGCTCGTGCACGGCGGACAGCACGGCGCGCAGCTCGGAGCGCTCGTCCTTGAGCACGTGCGCGGCCAGGCGGCGCAGCGCCAGCGCCGCGTTGTGCAGCAGCGCGGGGTCGTGCGGCGCCACGCGGCGCGCGCGCAGCAGGGCGGCGCGGGCCGCGGCCGCGCGCCCCGCCAGCGTGTGCGCGCGCGCCAGCCACGTCAGCCACTCCACGTCGTGCTGCATGCGGAACTTGCGGATGCAGTTCTCGTACATCTGTATAGCGTTGATATACTGCTTCTGTTCGACGTAAATGTGTCCAATGTTCATCCACACGTCGGGGAAGTCGGCGGTCGCTTCGCGCACTTGGGCGAAGATGTCGCGAGCTTCGTTAACGCAGCACTTGTGTGCGAGCACGCAGCCGATGCCGTTGGCGGCCCAGATGTTCTTGGGGTCGCTCTTGAGCACCTGCTTGTACATGGCCAGCGCGCGCTCCTGGTGCCGCTTCTCGCGCTCGCGCTCGCGGCACGGCTGGTGCAGCATCTGCAGCCACACGTTGCCAAGAGCAATCAGGGAGTATGCATCGTTAGATGTAGAGGCATTCTGCAATATCCTCTCAAACTTCTTCTGCCCAGGGCCCCATTCCTTTTGTGCTAGATGGAGGTTACCCAGCAATGACCAGGTGTCCGGGTGTTCTGTATTGACCTTTAAGGCCTCCTTGAACCAATCTGATGCTTCGTAGATTTGACCTTTGTCCCGGGCCATACAGCCAAGCCGTAAATAACAGTCAATATAATTTGGATGCTCCTTCAATATGTCCTTATACAGTTTCTCTGCTTTATTGTACGAGCATAGAGCTTCGTTCAGCCGCGCCAGGTTATACATGGTTGTAACAGCTATAGAGTTGTAATACTGGGCGTCTAATGTTTCTGCGTCGGCTTTCTCCCTTTCCAATGCTTCTTCGAGATAATTCTTGGCCTCGATTAGGTTCCCCAGGCGGTAATGTAATGCAGCCACATTGTTCAATATCTCAGCTGGAATATCCGCGTTCACCTTCTCTTTCAGAATTTTCATGGCCGTGCTGTAGGCGTTGAGGGAACCCTGCAAATCGTTCTGTTCCAAGATCTGAGCCAGTTCGATCCATGCTTCCACATCATCTGGAAACTGTTCTGTGACCTTCTTGAGATGCTGTCTTGCGATGTCCCGTTTGGACTGAGAAGGCGAGTTCGCGTATAATGAACCCAATATCTTCATTGTTTCATAGTTCCCTGGTTGCGCTTTGAGGACCTTCTCGAAGCATTGCGCCGCATTCTCCGTGTCCCCCCGGTAGATATACATCTGGCCGAGCCCGTAGTGCGGCAGCACGAAGTTGGGCGGCGCGAACTGCGTGGCCTGGTAGTAGTACTGGAAGGCCTGGTCGCAGTCGCCCTGCGCGTGGAAGGCGCGCGCCAGGTGGTGGCAGCTCTCCGCGCGCATGGCCTCGTTCTCCGTGTTGTGGAACGCGTGCAGCGCCAGGTGCTGCACCTTCGTGTAGTCCTTCTTAAAGAAGAAATGGTTAGCCAGATGATTCAAGACCATGGGGTTCTTGGGGTCAATGGCGTAGGCTTTTGACAGCATGATGACTGCAACCTTGTTGGATTCACTTTCTTGCAAGTTCAGCTTCAATATGGAGAGGCCCACTAGAGCCCCAACACATTGCGGATCAAGTTGCAGGGCCCTTTCGAATGCCATCCTGGCTTTGTCCTGATTGTTGAGTTTCATGAAACAATGCCCCATGCCCAAGCGCAGAGCAGCAGGGCTGTCAGGGTTAGTCCTCAGGGCTTTCTTGTAGAACGCCAGAGCACCTCTGTAGTCCTTACGGTTGAATGCTATGCAGGCTTTGCCAAGCAATGAGGGTACATTGTTCGGAGATTGGTTGAGCACAAAATTGAACTGTGCATCAGCCTGTTCCATTTTGTCGCCCTCGAGTAGACAGAAGTAGGCTCGCCCAAGGAGATGGTTCTGATCATACATGATGATCTTATCAGCCATTGTATATAAGAATGTTGCTTTTGTGAACAGTTCCTTTTTCTTGTCCTTGGACTTCTCCTTATTGGCCTCCTGCACGTAGTAGGCGGCCAGCATGTCGAGAGCTCGCATCTGGTCCCTCTCGTAATCCCTGTACTCAATGTTGGCATCCCCTTGGGATGACTCCAAGATCTTGAGGAAGTCATCGATCTTCCTTTGTTTGTAGTATGCAAGCTATATTTGGAAGAAAAATAGTTTTGTTACAGTAATTTTATTTAATTCACAGTTTTTTTTTTGTGTTTCTAATAGTGTTGTATTTATCGTTGGTAGAACCCATCGCAGTTCACACAGGTAAGTACCACCACCGCAGCTATTTCTACTGTGAAATAGCTTTCATAAGTTAAGTTTCAGCTTGAAACAGTGGGGTAGCTGGCACACACAATACATGAGGTGTCCAACTCAGTCCTCAAAAGTAGCAAAGCACTTGTGACAAACTTCGAAAAGAAAGATGGCTTTGTTTAAGGTCAGTTACTGTTGTCATAGGCCTTGGTGGTCACTTAACATCAGGTGAACAGCATGTACGTTATCTACTCCAATATTCATAATAAAACCTAACATCATAGTACATGTGTGTACTATGCACAATTACTTAATCATTCAATAATTCCCTGTCTACTACCAAACTTCCTCATTGGCTCAGTAGTCGCAAGCGCGAATGCAGAGCGTAGAGTCCAGGGTTTGATTACTGAGTAGGAAAAAGTGCTATCGGGTTTTTCTGACTAACAAAATCTCAGTAATTAGCCTGGAGTTTGGAAATGAGCAAAGGTGGCAATAGGGTCGCCTCCCATTATATTGGAACCTAAACATAACTGGCAAAACGTGGGTGATGTTCACCTCTGTCTACACCTTTGGGTAAACACAGGCATGACTTTATTTATGAATAATTCCTTATATTAGAAGTTACTAGCAACCTTTCGGATTGGTACAGCTAGCAACTTATATACACCTACATGTAGTAATGTCATGCCAGCTTGTAGCTTTGAGCATGTATGTTAAATTAAGAATGATTTTTCTGATATTTTCAACAATTCCCGTCAAATTTCAACCAAGTTACAATAGATGTTTGTAAATTATATACCTAAGCTCCTGAAGAAACACTAGACCCATTGGTGATTACTGTACGACAATACCTTCAGTACTTTTGACGCTAACATGTTTAGACAAACAGGTTTAGATTTTGTATAATATACATCGAATTTGACAACCTCCATGGTGCAGTCGCTGATGAGCCGCTTTGCCAAACATGAGATTGCAGGTTCCATTCCTATTGCGACTTGAATTTTTGTAATATGATTAATGTCTGGAATAACCTAATGGGTGACTGGACATGAAAATGTTCGAATTGGTCAAAACCTCCGTGATACTTGTTTGTGCTGTGAAACAGTAGTGTATGCACTATCTGTGTTTCGGTATAAGCTTGTGATAGCCAGCATAGTCAGAACTTGAGGTGTTCAATCAATGTTCTTAAGAGTAGCATTGCATCTATATTACCAAGGTCACAGGCTGCAGTAGCTACTTACCAGGTAGACTGCAAGCCTGTGTGCTACTTCATAACATTAGAAAAAAATTGGCTGTGAAGCAACACTTGCAAATTGTGTTTTACGTTTAAGGGTGTGGGTGACAACTTGCACAGTATACCATCCTAGCCCTTAGGAGTAGCAATACAGCCTCGACTGAGCTCAAAAACACAACTGATCCATTTAAAGCCCATAACAAGCATCATGAGCTGAGTAGCAAAGTGTAGCATGAACTTCTATGTTATTTAACACCAGGTGAACTGCAGGCACATTCACTATGTTTATTTCCATTTTGAAATGTATACTAAAGTGATTGTTTTCTTTTTTGTTTCTTTATGGAACTTAGAGCAGCAAACGGGCATGCAATTCACCGGATGTTAAGTGACCATTGCAGCCCATGACAACCGTAACCGACTTTAAACATATCCATCGTTAATTTATACAAACACTCACTCAGGCCTTTAGCAGATAGAGAAATTAATTACTATAGTCCCAATAAACACCACGCACATCTACATTCATTACAGTATCATACGCGTCTGTTGCGAATATATCTAATTAAGTCCCCGTTTTTGAAAGTCTAATAAACGTAAATTCTACTTTTTATATATATATATACAACAAAAATAACATGCATACTAAAAAAATACACTACTTATTTTATATCCATGCTAAGAAATAAGACTACGTATACATATTTAAGGTTAACTACGTACGGCAACATTAATCCAGACGCTCAGCTGGGATCTCTCCTGCTGGAGAATACTCAGCACTTCGTCCCCAGATGGGAGCTGCTCTGGATCTAAATCTATCACCTCATCGGTGCTCATCAAAGGTATTTCGACGGACATCTTGATTTATTTCTTCGCACGCACTTTCGTTAAATAAACAACATTATGTTTAAATAGACATTGTTCTATATTTCACCACACAAAATAACTAGAGCACCATTTTTCTGCCATTTGCTACCGAAACGAAAACACCAAGCAAGCGTCACATTCACGTCAACTCGTCACTGAGTGAAATAGTGATGGGAAATGTCAAGCTGTCAAGTATAAATTGCCAGAGAACAAAATTATACTTTCTAGTTTTCACATTTTGATAACATTACCAGCTGATTCCCTCGACTTTGTTCGCGTGGTTTACAAGTTTAACAAATTCTATTAAACTAAAGAAGTAAATACATACTGTGTCACGTGCTTCAATCCCATGAATTATACATTCCCATGAATTTAACGAAATTAAATAAATATCAAAATAAAAATATCGATGAGTTTCTGAACAAATATTCATATTTTGATATATCGATATTTTTTTAACTTGTGACATGGGCTCGTGTCAGAATCAGAAGAGATATCGATTTCAGTAGAATCCAAGAGTACTGCGCTATTTAATCTCTACGTTTACTGCGTTACATTGTGAGTTACGTATGTTTGAAAACAATTGATCGTTCATTATTTAAAAATAGATAAGATACTTCTATTAAAATTGTGCAAAACATTGAATATTCATTATTTTTTCTGCATTTCTAGTCTACTTCTATTTTTATACCCGATACTAGGCTAGTATTACTAGACAACGAACACCATCTTAGCGATCAATTATTGTTTAGGGGAACTTTAAAGGGATATATTTCTATGTGTAGGAGTGAAATTATTTTATTATATGAAATTAGGCTTGTACAAGAGTAGAAAATGAAGTCACGAGTCACAATGAAGCGTTCGCAAACACCAAATAAGATAATTCGAGAATGGCTACTAGAGTTGCTGAAGGAAGCTAAAGGAAAGCAATGTAAATACGAAAGCAAGATACGGGAGGCATTGTCTTCGTTGGCCAAATTTCCCCTGGATATACAATCAGGTGCGGAGTGTTCGATACTTAAAGGATTTGACAAACCCCTGTGCGATTTTATAGACGAACGAATGAATATATACAAACGTTACGCTACCAACGGTGGTATTATTAAAAACGACCGCCGATGGGCAATAATTTCCAAGACTCCGATCTACCGTGGGTACAGTATCCTGCAATTCATCGAAATATTATCATCGCATTCCTCAATCCTTCTCTCGCTATTGAAGTTTGCGCTATGCGGGAGACATGAGGTGCCTTGCGATATTATTGAAAAGAACTCAATTAAAACGCTAAGGCGAATCATATCGTCCCTCCAACGGTACAGGCTTAATATGGATACATTCAACCTTCAGAACTTCCTCACGTTACAAGGACTGTTTAGGCTGAACGTCAGACAGGACCACTTCGCGCTAAGTGCATTCGGAATATCTGAGGCTCGACATTTGCATCGTTTACTAATTAGGCGGAAGAGGATTAATGTACGCACTCAGACTGAGCAATTTGTGCCATTGAAAACCTATGATGAACCAGAGTCGCCGAATTATCTCAATCCGATGGTGCAATCTGAAAATGCGCCAATAGACTTGGTATCTATGACTGATGATAGCGACAATGGGGTGCTCCAAGAGAAGCTGTTTTATATTGACCTCACTAAACCTGTTGATCAATGTGGATCGTTACAGTTTGAATTAGATACCGAGAACACATGTATACAAAATGTACTATTTCAAAATGAAGAAAGTTCTGGCATCATATTGGAACCTGGTTCATTTGACGTGACCCTTTTGATAGATAAACATGAGTCATGGTCATCAGGTTCTGAACATCGAAATGCCAGTTCTAGTTCAGAGAGCCCAAACACAATCGAGAAAGAATTTCGATCTCTAAAAATCGGTGACTTTTTGTGGGTTGCGAGGTGCCGGTCTGAACCCCAAAACGAATTAGTGCTTCCTTATATAGTGGAAAGGAAACGGTTGGATGATTTCTGTTCTAGCATACAAGATGGCAGGTTCCATGAGCAGAAGTTCAGATTGCGGCGGTGTGGATTAAAAAATGTTATATATATGGTGGAGAAATGCAATGCTAAGAATCTTAGTCTTCCTATGAACACTTTGAAGCAAGCAATGCAGAACATAAGAGTCCACGATGGCTTCAAAGTATGTGTGACCAATTCAAAAACCCACTCCCTTCAATTTTTGGAAACAATGACTAAGAAGATTACTGAAAAATATAAGGTAAGAATTGCTATAAATACTTAATAGTCAATAGTTAATTACCAGGATGATATGGTCGCTAAGTGTCAAAGTCCATTAAATAAATTTAAAAAAAATTGTTTCCTACCATAGACTACACAATTTTTTTTCATTAATTATCATTGGAGTAGCAAACGCATTTGCAGTTGACCCGGTGTGAAATGACCAATGAAGCCGTGACAACTGTAATGAAATCTATCATATTCATTTCATTCAAAGTCAGTTATAAGTGCGTTGTTACTCTTGAGGGCTAAGTTGATCGCCTCATTCATCCTGTATGCCAGCTGCCACACCCTTCAAGCTGAAGCACAACTCATGAGAGCTATTTTACTATAGAGACAGGTGTGGTGGGGGTACTCACCCGGGTGAACTTGAATAGGTTCACCCACTGAAAATCTTTTATTGTCATGCATTCTCGCATTCCTTTAACTTCATTGTCCTAGAGCTTTTATCGGGCTGGCCACTTTGCTCTCCACAAAAGATCCGTGACGTTGTAAAGGCCAATAGGGCGCACAGTAGTAGTCTTTTCAATAAACAAATTCAGTTGTATAATAATTTATGATTGGCACATTTATTTCACATTCTTATCTTCATATACAATGATATATACAAAACTCAATTTTTTTTTATGTTACGAAGTAGCACACGGGTTTGCAGTCTGCCTGCTGGTAAGTAGCTACTGCAGCCCATGACATCTGTTACCACAGATGCGGTGCTACTCTTGAGGTCAGGGATGGAACGCCTCATGTTCTGCCTATGCTGGCTATCACAATCTTACACCGAACACTACTGTTTCACGGTACAAATAAGTGTGACGGTGGTACCGGCCCAGTCGAACATATTCATGTTCTACCACCCGTTTCAAGATGTCCAATTTCGCATTTTATATTTTATATTAATAACATTATAAAATTTAATTAATTAATTAATATACCAATGTTTGAATTGTAGTAATCAAATTTACAGTACATACAAGCCGTCCCCGCTGACGGAGACGGCGTCCCTATTATAATACATCTTACAGATGGCGTCCCCGTCGCACGTAACCACTTTGCTCGCGACAAATAGATTGGCTATAAAAGCCAATAACCTTAACATCACTTCGAAAAACAAAAATCAAATTAGCTATATCTGATCATTCAGATATGTCATGTTAATTTGATGTAAAATAAACATGATTTTTTGTTGTGATTCAACATACAAAATCACTATTATTAATAATGGAACCAAAACTTTGTACAGTGTAACATAAATACACAAAATTAATTAAGAAACACATTACTCACACTATCGCATCTGACATACATTTGACTAATATGTTTCTTTTGTTTTTACACAAAATGGTCGAATTTCGACTCTAGCTACTATTATTATGTGTTAATAATAAATAATGTTTAATGCTTTCTTTCAGGACATGGCACTTACTGGTATGTCGGGAGAAATAAGTGGAAATATGCTAATGACTTTTGTATACTTCAACGAATCTTCAGCCAAGAATAAATTGCTCACTGTTACTGAAACCTTTATCAAGTTGTTGCTTCAAATGAGAGGTCTGTCTGTGGATAAAGCATTGGCTATCGCGGAAATTTATCCAACCCCAAAGTCTCTGATATCGGCATACGATGGTCTTGATCCAAAGGAAGGGGAAATGCTTCTCAGTAAGCTGAAGTTTGGTAAACAGAAACGGAATGTGGGACCGGCTATAAGCAAATCTATTTACCAGCTCTTCACGTCCCGTACCTTGAAATAAGTTGTTTGTTTGTCAATATCATGCACAATATAATTATTAACTTGATAGATTAGGGGTGGTGGAGTACACAGTTTCGCGCGGTTACCACCACACCTATTTCCGCTGTGAAGCCTTTTTTGTGAGTTACACCTTGAAGGGTTAGGGTGCCGGCACAGATGAGGCGTCCATCTTAGCTCTAAATAGTAACTCTAAAAGCAATACAGCGGTGACCGTTCTCGAACAGGTAAATGGGAGTGTTTGAGGACGATTATGGTGCCATAGCCTGCAGTATCACTTAACATCAGGTGACATACATATGCCCATCTGTTACTTAAAAAATGAAGCTCATTCAACATTAAAATTTATTGACCGAATGCATCGTTTTGAAACGGTTCAATGTCATAGGTGTTGCGGTTATCGCTGCCGCGACAGTATTGATGCCAGCTAGACATGCAACGCCCCAATTAGAACGTTTTAGAGCCTTCACGATGCGCGCGTTTGTAACATAAATCATTTGTCTATCAAATATAATTTATTTCACATTTCAAAATTAGACAACAGATTAGTATTGTGAGATAATAGACTTATTAATGGCTTTAGACGTTAGTTTGGAAATATGAATCGATCTCAATAGGTTTTATCATATAAAGAAACGTAGATTTCTAAGTTTATTGTTTTTTTATGTTATGAAGTAGCACACGGGCTTGCAGTCTACCTGATGTTAAATAGCTACTACAGCCCATTACATCTGTAACCAGAGATGCGGTGCTGTTGAGGACATAGATCGAACGCCTCGTGTTCTGCGTATGCTGGCTATCACACCCTTATACCGAAACACAAGTAATGCAAACTGTGATTCACGGTACAAATAGGTGTGACGGTGGTATCGACCGAGTCGAACATATTCATGTTCTACCACCCATTTATTCATCACTTATAGATGAAGAGTGGAGCTATGGATTTATTAATAAGATTTAAGAATCTGACTGTACCCGAAGAAATTGGATTTCATATTTAGTACAGTCTTTAAAATAAATTATTTTGTAAGTTTGTGTCATATTAAGTGTCAGTAGGTGTTGTTTTGACGATATATTCAAATCTCACCGGTTAAATATAACTAAAATTAAATATAACTAGTCATTATAATTATAAAAAAATGTAATTGTGTTTTAGCATTACTGTTTACCAAAACTGATATTAAGTCATTTATTTAATCTTGTGATAGGCAGAAATAATGCCATTGCATTTAGTGTGATGGAATCACTATAGAAATATTTATATAAGGGTAAATTTAAAAGTATTATATTAAACTTTTATTATCGTGAATCTCACACATTTTTGAATATAACGGCTTTTAACCGTTTAAAAAGAAGTAGGTTGTACCCGTTGTATTTAAATTTTAAATGTAGCATTATTGAGTTCAATGTGTCTAACAATTTTGCATGTGCGCAGAATGTAGTGTGTATTTTTTAACTCGGCGAGTCTCCCGGTTTTGTCCACGTTGACATTTGAATAAATAATCAGGCTTTCTATAAGTGTTATGGTGTGCACAATTGAAACGTTCGCACCGGAGATAACATATAAATTAAGATCGTGGATTTGACCTCTTTACTATATTAGTACCTATTGTAGTCTAAGTGGGTAGATATCAATTTAAACTTGACCTTCTTTATTGGAGAAGGTTAATAGAGTAAATCATCCGTAGTTTATGCGGTCTAGCGTTGGATATGCTCATTCCTCAAGAGATATTATTTTAAATTTTTTTTTTTAAATTGTAGATATAAGAATAAAAGTGTGTAATTAATAAAAAATCGTAATTATCATATCTGTCAATAGCATTTCCGCTTCATCGTTAATTCGTAAACTATTTAATTATAGCAAATAAGAAAATTTTATATGACATTATCCGTTGGCTCAGTGGTCGCAAGTGCGTCTGCCGAACGCGGGGTTTTGGGTTCGACTCCTGGATCGGGCAACGTGCTATTGGGTTTTTCTGACTAGAGTATCATTGAGTAGCCCGGAGTATGGAAATGTACCCCGCAAATGGCAATAGGCTCGCAACCTATTACATCGAGACCTAATTACTGTCGAAACGTGGGTGATCACCTCTGCCTACACTAAATAAAGGCGTGAGTTATATTGTTATCATGTAAGTACCTTCACAAGGTGGCCTGTTAATGTATTTAAGAAGATCATTGTAATAGTGACTGTTAGTATTAAGATTTATAATGTGTTTTCATGTGTCATGTATGTATGTGTTGCCTTCGTAATTGTGTGTGTTCGTAATCGTCTGGGATTTCAGACTCTATTTCTGACATTTTCGATGATTTCGGAGTAACCTTTATCTAAACGTGCCCTGCGTCTTCACTTGGGGCAATTTATTTATTTATTAGTATTAGTGAAGTGTTTGTAATTTGTATGAACTTACACCAGGTCGACTGCCGCCTTTTTACTGACTTTGCTTGTCAAAGGACAAACCAAGTTTTGAAGTCAATTGCCGCTTTGACCAAGTCAGCGCGAATGTGTGTAATCACGAGTGCATGCGTTGAATTGATGCGTCTTCATATGGAACATTGTGGAAATAATTTTCTAAATAATACGGGAAGGATTGCCATTGTGATACGCCGGTTTATTAATTTATTAACTATATTTATTTTATCGGTGATAGAATCTGTCCAGGTTCCCCCGGGTGAATACCACCAGCACACCTATTTTTGCTGTGAAATAGCTCTTATGAGTTGTGTTTCAGCTTGAAGGGTGTGGCAGTCGGCACGCACTGGATAAATGATGTGGCCAACTTTTACCTCAAGAGTAGCAACGCACTTATGACCGACTTTGAATAGAACGATTAATCTTTTTAACGGTTTTAAATACGGTTGTCATGGGTTGCAGTGGTCACTTAACAGGTGCACTGCATGCCCGTCCGCTACTCAAATTTTCATATAAAAAACTGGTCAGTAGTGGTTGGGTTGATGTCTTCACCAGGCAAGTAAAGTCGACCTGTCACCTGGAGTAAACGAAACTTAGTCTGTAAGGAGTAGCTCAAACCATTCCGTGTGTGACACAGTATGCAGGAAGTATTTGGTAAGGAAATTTTGGAAACTCGAATGTTTATTGTCAAAAGTTACATCTAAAGTGTCTGTTTGTTTTGTACGTTTTAATGAGAATGTATTCTTTAGACTATTTTGTGGCGGCTTACTGCCGATAAATGAGGAATGTTGAAAGGAACGAGGAATCTGTTGCGGTCTGAATTTATCATAATTTGCTCTCTTAGGGCCAGTTTTATAAGGTGAAAGTGTGTTTTTGTAATTAAAAATCTTGTGCAGAAAATGCAAGTGCAATTGAATTTTTCAGAGTGGAGACATCTCAGTAAGTAGCTCGGAGTTCGGAAAAAGGAATAGGCTCGCCACCTATCGCATGGGACCCAAATATAACTGTTGAAACGTGGGTGATGTTCACCTCTGTCTATACCTTCGAGTTAATTCAGGCGTGACTATGTTGTGTTTGTTTCGTGGCTTACCTGATTTAATTTGGCCCAACATATAAATAAACAGTGTAATTAACAAAATTCAACTTGATAATATTGTGAATCGAAAAAAGTGAATTCTAAATGTCACACAATAAAAAAAATGTGGAAAAAAACAACATCAATTATGAACGTACCAGCTCGCCATCTAGTACATTAGAACCTCAACATAACTGGCGGCATGTGGGTGATGTTCTCCTCTGCCTACACCTATCGAGTAAATACAAGGGTCAGTTATGTTTTTTTTGTTCGTTTGGAAAAATCTCCAATCAATATAAAGTTGCAATACGTAAAATTATATCTTTAGTACCGAGCATAGCTGATCTCTAATAAAAATATTGTCGAAAATTTGATAGTATGACTAAGATGCCGGCAAACCTTTTGCTACCATACGTTGCCGGGTCAGTATAATTCAGTGAAATGCTCTCTAATAGTATATAAAATCCGTTTAAAAACATTAGGTACTAAAGAACTATGATTAACCAATCGTATCCCAAATTATGAGATCATTCCTAAGATTAAAACTATCTAGTGGCTGATTTACACAATTGCCTTCAATAGGTTAGTCAACTTTTGTCATCCGATTGGCCTCTAAAATACGATAGCCTAGTTCACTATCATATTAATTACAGTTCATGAAATATTAAATGTTGAATTGTTTATGGACACGTAGGTATATAAATATAATCTGGTATTTTCTGTGGCTCAAATTTTCCGCCCTAGAGTGATATGCTTATGCTTAAACAAACCACTGAATACACCTAATACACAATTTTTTTACAAAAGTTACTGAAACATGTGGATGTTTAAATGTATTGTACTATGTTCTAACCAGTTTCGGTCGTCGAGTTTCACTGTCCACTTTTCTATTATCATCAATAAATAATTTGTGTACGAATTTTGTTTTATTTTCGGTTTCTATTTAAGTATTATATTCTATTAAGTACTATTTAAGTACATTACAAATAGAAATTTCTTAACCAGGCATATATGTAGATATACGTTTTCACACGTCGTGAGAGCGCGTTAAGCTTAGTTTTATCCCAATTTTGGGTTGGCTGTAGCTGTGTTATCGGTGGAATAATCTAAACAGGTTTTTTTTATGTTATGAAGTAGTCCACCTGCTAGTAAGTAGCTGCTGCAACCCATGACATCTGTAATCACAGATGCGGTGCTACCTGTGAGGACATAGATCGAACGCCTCATGTACGTATGCTGGCTATCACACCCCTACACCGAAACACAACTGTTTCACGGCACAAATAGGTGTGACGGTGGTACCGACCCCGTCGAACATATTCATATTCTACCACCCGTAACATTTTCATGTTGTACCACCCGTTACATATTTATATTCTACCACCCGTAGCTCGAGTGAGAACTTGAGCTCGCACAAGTAAAAACTTAATCTAGTCTGGACAAATAGGACGAGCGCGATTAATATTTCACGACCGACGACGACCTTATCGATTACAGTTATATACCTAGTGAATAAGATTCAGTTCCGTGCATAATATATAGGCTAATTGCGGTGTAGTTGTGAACCAAGTCAAGGTTTTACTAATACCAGGAGTTTTATTG
>DWIE01000433.1:0-15373 GCA_018248235.1 Choaspes benjaminii | reverse complement strand
GCGAGGAACTCTATTCATAATCCATTTGTTACCGATTGCAATGTTGTTGAGATAATATATTAGTTAATTAATTATAAATAATATCTAAGTATGACTTATATACCAACATAGGACATTTTTAAAACCATTTAGTTATATAGAGTGCCGGATATTAGATATATAGTATAGTAATCACAGACTAAGGTTGCAACTCTCGACGGCTAAGTTGGTCGACTCATGTATCATACCAGCACCACTCGGCAACACCCTTCAAGTTGATAAACTCGGAGTACTAACTGTCTAAAGTTATACTGTACTAGGTTTTGTCCGCCATTTCGTCCATGTAAATTTTGAATTAGACAATGATTTATATATCTTTATTCTAATGGATAAGCTGTAACACTGTAAAGTTTCATCAAAATCCATCCAGAAATTTCTATGAACGAGTACAATCCTTCCTCACAAACTTTTGCGTTTGTAATATTAATAGGACAGTAGAATGAACAAGCAGCTATTACGTGTCACATTTGAGTACTTACGTAATACAGCCGTGTAATGTATTACAGCAATAACGCAAGAGTTCCATGTAGATTAATTATCTAAAAGCATGAATGAGCCCACGTGGGGTTACTAATTCACAAGATCCAATCGCGGCACCAAGCGCCTATGATCATTAATGTTGCAGGGCCCTGGTGCCTGCCTCCTATTAACGTCTGCTACTTAGCGCCATTAACCTGATGGAGCACGCTCTATCCCGTAGTTAAATGTTGAATTTAAAATCCATGTTATGTCTGAATGATAAGAACAATACTTAGTGACGTTTTCCCTACAAAAGTAAACGTATAAATTATGTTTTTTTTTATGACGTTTCTTATACCTACTCCATTACATTACATTCGTGGAAAGCACAACCTTACAAAACATCAACAGAATATGCCTGCTATAACAATTACAATTTAGTTTTTAGTTAGGGTATCAATTTGTAATCACGTATTATGCAGTATTCTATAATAGGTACTTTATGCTTAAGACTACCAGTATAAAAGTATGTCGGGACAGGTGTTCGTCGGCACGGCACCGAGGCAGAGCGGAGGATATTAAATACATCCCGGCGGAGTGGGCGCGGCCGGCGGCGGCGGAGGCGGCTGGAGGCTCTAAGGCTGCGCTAGATTTCCCGCGGGAGCACGTTAATTTTCTGCCGCCTTGAGCATACTGCCCCCCGGGGGCGCTACCTTTCGCGGAGCCATTCAAACTGAAGGTGTTATTCCGGTAACGCCGCTGACTGATGCCGATATGCCTCTCAGGAAGCGAGTTTTTTACGTGTTACCGAATAAAAATATTGTTCCCGGTGGTAAGGTAAGTTGGAGCTTTAAGTTCGTGACATACATATCTTCTAATAAAAGGATTTTCTACAAGATTCTAGTTTTAATTTGTTTTCAAACTATTTATAATTTTCATCGCAAAATTTTTACCATACCATTTACAATATTTATAGTTTCATAATATTTTTAAAAAAGGTTTTACAGACTAATTACAAATATATGTTAATAATATAAAACATATAAAAGAAAATCGCCATTATTAATTTTATTTATGTTATTATATAATATGGAACGTTACTTTGCACAATATAAAATGAATGGTCTCCGATCAAAATCCACGTGGAAGCCGACCACGTGTAAATATATATGACAAAATCAACTTTTTTCACAAATATCATTAAAAGTTTGTTATGTGGCAGCACCAGTACAGATTGACTTTGAATATTTCAAATATTCCACAAAACACGGATAGATAATATACGTGCCTTATTATGGAACGTTTAATAAAAAATCTATAACTGTTGCATAGCTATAATAATTTGAACAGATAAATTTAATTTTCTAAGTCCCTTAGTTACACAGAAACTATTAAGGTGGCGAGACTACTGCCATTTATCAGGCCTATTTCCAATCTCCGGGCTACTACTGCAACTTTTTAGGCAGAAAAGCCACTAGCACTTTACTCGACCTGGGAAGCGACCCCGGACATCGTATTCAGCAGTCGCCCTTGCGACCACAGAGCCGACAGGGCAGTTATGTTTATATCACTCATAACTAAGTTGGGAAGAACCTTCTGTGCCATACGTTGATAATGGCAGCAAGTGTCCCATTCCATTTATTAAATACTAAAATGCAAAGTAATCAGTGCATTATATAAGGCCTAATTAATTGTCCTAAGTTTCAGAAGAAGGCACGCAACAAAGTAAATATTTAGTTTAATTACAACGCTTAGGATAAAATATGTTGAAAGTGTCATGAAAATGATACAAAAATGCTAAATAGAGTTGTAGAAAGTGTGACAAAAAATGTAAATAGTCGTCGGCGAAAGTTTGGTACGTTATTTACGAATAAGAGTAAAACGGCCAAATACGGGCAGCCCGGGGGAGGTTCAGCAGCAATCAGTTGTGCGCCCCGAGAGGCTGTGTTAATCACGAACCGCACCGCGCTGCGACACACGCGAGACTCACCACTACGTAGACTAAAACCTTGCTCAGAACTAAGTAGTAGAACATACTGATCCATATTAACTCAGAAATACTCGCAAGTAGCGACGACCTTTAATGCTTAACTTTTTTTAAAGTAACGACGAAATTTTAACGCCCTCCGTGGCGTATACAGTGATGAACCGCGTCACGAAACGTGAGGTCACGGGTTCGATTCTCAAGGCGAAACGTATTTTTGTAATTTGTTTCGTGTCTGGAATAGAAACGGGTGGTAGAACATGAATATGTTCGACTATGTCGGTACGGTCATACCTAATTGTGCCGTAAAACTGCAGCGTTCGCACTACTTGTGTTTCAGTGTAAGGGTATGATAGCCAGCATACGCAGAACACGAGACGTTCGATCTATGTCCTCAAAGGTAGCACCGCATCTGTGATTACAGAAGGAATGGGCTGCAGTAGCTACTTACCAGCAAGTAGACTTAAGTAATTTAGAATTTCCAGAGCAATTACTATTAATTAGTTAGGAATAAATCACTTTGTCCAGACCAATCATATTATAATTTCACCTGGAAAGATTTTATGGTGGTAGACGTGAACGTGAACGAGTTATTTGATACTAGTGATATGTAGAAATAAGAGAACCCAACGAGCGTCTAAACCATCTGGTTTTATAGATTAAAGCACCTCATGACACTCGTGACAGTTCAAATAGATCTATTGTCCGGTTCGAGATTAATCACATTTGCGTCGCTTACGGACGCGGACTTATGCGCCGTGTACGGACTCGGAAGAGTTGCTTCCCATTAGAAACAATTGTGATGTCTGTGTCTACCGGCGCACCTGGATAGGTTTTACCACCACACTTGCTGCGGTAATCCCTAACGTCTAGTTCTGCTGTCAACAACATGGGTTGCAGTGATCGCTGATCCAAGTAAACAGTATGCTTGCGTGCTACTCTCTTATGCATAAAAATATTCTCATATACAGATAGAATCCATTGATCACACATCATATATATAATTCAGCTGAGTCAACAGGGAATCCAATATTGTATTATAACAATAATAGCTAACTACCTACATAGTGTGTAGGCCTACTTTTAATATGAAGATAAAAAATAGAAAATAAGTGAATTATTATAGTATATTTTTCACACACTGTAATGTCACAGGAATTATTTTGCAAAACGTAAACTTCGTTACAGTGTAGGTACATGAACAGTGCGAAGAAAGCTGGGCATCAATCAGTTCGGCTGCCCCGAGTGGCTGCGTTAATCACGAACAGCGCGACGTCGCTCTACAGCCCTACGTGCATGTGTGTATGTAGTTATGTAGAGCAAGTAGTGTGAAATTGTGGATATACTTTGTATATTTTTACCCGAGTACAACAGAAGGAAGTAATTTTTTACGACTGCTTGTATGTATATATTTATTGGGCACGCTCTATTACCTAAGCTGCTAAAGTGATTTTATTGATTCTTTATGTCTGGAGCTTTTAGTATAACAACAAAGAAGTGATTAATAACGTAGGTACACCCACCTCGATATCGTACATAGAAGGAGCAGCTGTCAGACGCCAAGCTAACATTTGTTTTTGATGTACGTTCAATGGTATGATTTAATCAAAGTGGTGATAACCACATATTGCGCAACAAACCTCTGTGTTAGTTTGGCGTAAACTATTTTTCGTCGCAACCTATGTTTGGCCGTCCTAGATTATAATTCAATATGTTGCAATACTTGCAAATTCATTAAGCTCAATAAGATGATTTGTTTCAAAAGTTGAATTATTGACAAAATCGTAATATTACTTATAATGAAATTTTATGAACCCTCATCGAGTTGTAAGTGCTATTTTCCTGCAATTATGTGTTCCAGCGCGAAAAGGTATCTCATTATGATTTAAGCATATAAATATAAACAGACTAAGCAGACGAATGACAATTGTGTGACAAGGGTCCAATGAAACTTAAAAATATAAATAAAACTTACGAGCTATGTTGCTAGTGCGTACTGACTTCGATATTTATAAAATATATTAGTCACTTACCACACGCTGAACTGTGTATTCGTTTGGTATCGCTGGAATATCGCGCAAACATCGTAATTTTTTACGTGCTCTTACATAATTTATTAACACGAATTTATTTTAAAAAAATCCACGCACTGTCATCGACGTCACATGGGTACCTCGCAAAGTACATACAAACAGAAAATAGGTAGCTGCCAGACAATATCATTAAGTTTAAATGTCATGGGAATAGGATCTGTTTTCCACATTTCCAACTACGAGCTCTACGTACACATGGTGTAGAGACGTGGATTGTGTAGCAGTACATATAAAGACCGGTCACACCGAACGCAACACGGGAGCGACGCGACACCCACGGCGAAGCGAGATCGCAGCGTGAAAGGACGTAGGGGAAATACACAAAAGTGGCCCGAAAACATAATGATAAGTCAATATATTAAAATCATTTTTGGTCTTGTCCCAATAACTGCACTTAGATTCATACATATTACATATAACCAGACCATTTTTACGGTCACATCAATATGTCGACGTTTATTTGTCATCACTGTCTATTTACTTTAGCTGCCGTTAGACCCCGTGGTCCAGAACAAAATTTGCCTAGGACAAGAGTACGAGGGAATTTTAATGGCGTCTTAAAATAACAAAGCAAATTGCCAATACATTAATTATGTACTATTACAGCGTTAACCATGGCTTGGCTTCTGTGTGACGCGCCCTTAAGTGAGTACTTGGGTCGAAGAGTCCCGCGGGAGGAAGGAAGTGTGGCCGAAGCGTCACCACCTGGGACTACGGGGAGTGGGGAGAAGAACGGCGTTCTTAAGAAATAAGCGATCGACCGAGCATCGCGAGCTCTTTAATGACAAGTACGTTAACTCTGCCATCAGTCAATCAGGATATTTGGTATAAAACAGAGCATATAATTTGCAGAGCATTAAGAGTTTTCTCTTCCAACGGTTAATGTAATCTTGAATCTTAAGCTGCGTGTATTTACAACCACTAAAACTGTATTCTACTCTTGTCATTATGTAAAGGAGTAGCATGCGATGCATCAAGAAGGAATGTTGTGTGAATAATAGAGAGTGCTGGTACAAAAAACGGCCAATTAAAATTTTTAGCTTTGATGTTGGTCGTGTAAACAAACACTTTCGGTAATTAAGTATTGGAGCTCGGTGGCCTCAGGTCGCGGGTCATCCCCAGCGGCGGCTGATAATATCTAAATGCCTAATGGCTGCTGGGCCTGTGACGAATGTATCGCCCGCCGCCCCCCGCGCGTCGCCTCTCCACTATGTGATAATTCCAAACGCTGCGGCCGCGCCACCTGGGATCTGCCAGAGACGGATTCGCTTTCAATTTATTATTTTCCTTTTTTTTTAATAAGTTTGAATGCGCAAATTTGTTTACTACTGACAATTATATAGCAAAAATATTTTATAATTAAAAAAAAATAGAATTTATAGTATGACCTCTGAAATAGCTACTTTAGTTAGTCAAGCGACCCTATGAAGAGAAATAAACACTATATTGCTTTTATGGTGAAAGCAAAGCAAATAAAAGGTAGTATTAAAATATTAAGGTATCTATTTATATTCTTTTTACATGTTCTGCATTAATTTTCGTTTTTTCATATCGTTTTTTTGTTTATGTAACTTTGTAAAAGTTTTGTCCAGCGAAACAATTAAATGTAAAATTGTAGCTTATTTACAAAATATGAGTATATATTAATGATATGGGGACATGCGCCTAAACCAAAATTAATTAATATATATTGAACGCAACAGAAATACAACTCCGTGACAATGCGTGTTTTGTTTACAAGTTCCTATTGGTGCCACAATTTGGGAAGCAAGTTCGCAAATAACTCAGGGCTGTCGACTTGGCACGGCGAGGTATGTAGCGCGGTGTCGGCAACACGGGCCGCGCGACTCACGGCACCGTGTGGAATTCCGAATGCACCCCCGGCCGTCGATCGAACATCGGCATTTAATTAGCCACGTGCCTGCTCCGAGGCGATCCTTCGCCCGACCAACATTGCTGGCATTGTTAACTCGGCTAAGTTGACAGAATAACTTACGAATGCCTCGCATTATTTCGTAATTGAAACATTTTGGGCGACGTATTATTAGCTACTATGTAGCGCATAAGCTATATGACATAAGTTACGTAAATGTAGGGATGTTTGAGCAAAATTAACTGCATAATGAATTTGCCGAAGGAGAGAGATGTCAGACAAAAAGGAAACACTTACGTACTAAGTAAATGCATTTCAATGTGGACATAACCTCTGAAATAAAATTTAAGAATTTTATTTCACAGGCTATTCAAAGTATAGAGGTTCAGTGCGTTAAAAGAATAAAAAGCTTCAGTGGCAAGTGCGGTCCCTGCGATGAGGTCCCGCGGGAGCGAGCCCACGCGCCCAACTTCGGGCTCAGCGGCGCCGACCCACCCTCCCCGCGCCCCCCATTGCCCCCTCCCTCCGTAGAGAATACATTTGCGCAACACTCGTGTTGGCCTAACAACGAGACTGCGACAACGGGAACCCGTCATTGGGAAAAATTACTCATTTTCCGATAGCTACCGCGGTAGTAGAACAAAAACTTTGAATGAAACAAAGCGTCCATCTTGCTTCATAGCTCGCACTTGGACGTGACGGAAGCGATTGTCCCACAGCCAGCAATGCACTACGTAGTACAAACAATAAGTAATTCACACATACATCTAAGGGCACCGAAGGCGAAGGGAAACTGTCTTTTTTACAGCCACTAAAATAATCGATTGTTTTCGCGCTTCCAAGCACAGACTTCATAACAACAATAGTCTACTACGTTTTATATATATAGCTATGTAGTTAAATTTAAACATTAACTGTGGTAGTTCGTAAATTTCCAAATTACAGACAATATAAACATGAGCATATTTTTATTTTCTAAAATAGTAATACTATCAAGAACTATGTGTTCTGCGACTGAATAAGATTATTAAGGACCATGCGAAAATGTATTATAATGGTATAATTTTATTTCACATTAGCCAAAATACAACTGATTTATGTTATATCAAAAATATTAATTCACGCTCTCAGTTTCGGTTAACTATGTATTTTATTTATACTATGAAGTAACACACAGGTTATATACCACCTGGTTGTAAGTGGTTGCTGCAAGCCACGGAATTAGCAACCACGCCACTCATGCGGACAAAGATCGAACGCATTGAGTTATGCTTATGCTTGCTAACACATCCTTATAGCGAAACACAAGTAATACGAATACTACTGTTGCATGGCACAAATAGGTGTGACTTTAGTACTAACCCAGTCGAATATGAAAGTTCTATCATCCATAAGGTTTTCCAAATACCAAAAAATAGGAAAATTTGTCGCAATCTGACTCATCACCACCATCACAGAGATCGTCGTGGATGTCGTCCGTACGCTGAGTACTACTTAGTTTAAAATAATAACTAGGAATAATATAAGTACAAGGTCCGAATGATGATGGAAACGTTACTAGCATTTTCTTGTAAAATGTCTATTTAGGCACCTAATCATAAATTTGTTTTAATCTTTGTCCGCTACAGATTATTTATAAAAAATAGTGATTAAAAACTTACTAGTATAGCATATTAAATATACGTGAAATAGTACACCTCCTTCCCCCTTTTTATTACCCCCTTAACATAAAAAGTTGAAACTAAAATAATCTAGCTAGAGCATTAAATTATAATAACATTGTGAGCCAAAGCACAAAGGACTTTAAAATCTCGAAGAGTCGTGAAAGATAAAGTGGAGGTAGCGTCGGTCGATGATAGGCCTCGGTGGCCAATTTATTTATAATCTCGGGTTCAGAATTGGCTACGAATTAGCATGTAAATATTTGAGGTCCAAGAAGTCTGGTGGAGATTTATCGTAAATGGCAGGAGATAAGCGAGGACAGAGTCGTAAAGCACCGAGCGGGCGACGCGCCGCGACGCCGCGAGGCAGTCACCGCAGCAGCACACCCTTTGACAAAGTTGTAAAAAGAACGTAAAACCGTAGTAAAAACGCATCGCGAGTGTCATGCTGAGAGAAACATTGCGCGGGAAAAATGACTCCTTATTTTAGTGGACTTATGAATTTCAACGAAGTTGCCGATGAAATGGAGCACTCTCGAGCCTTAACAGCAACATTAATTGAGTTCTGTAATCACCCCGGGCTATGAGATTAGTTTGTTCGTTCTAGAGATGGCAGATTAATGTACATTTGTTGAACATAAAACTTTAACACTTACCAGCGACATCGTCAGACTCATGTTGGCGTTTTTTCGTCGTTTTTTGATTATTGTCAGCACCTGTGAAAATTAAAGTTCATGAAAACAGACAGATAATTATACAGCACACATATTATTATTTTACTCTTAGGCTCTTACATTTTGTCACTATATTATTTGCTTTATTTTAATATACAAGATGTTAACACATTTTTTTAAATACATGCCAATAAATAAAGAATTCAATATTTTACTTTCCAAAATGCGAACTACAAAATCGTATCGTATTTTTATTAAATTTTATAACCGTCACCTGTGGTTTCGTTCTCACCTCACTGACACTGAGTTTTCTCGAGGGAAGTCTCCCACTTACTAATGTAAGAATACTATCTCCATAATCCTAGTGGACCTTCTATAAAGTGTGTTTGCAAATTTCGAACTATTCAAGACGTGCATAAATAGGTGGTTTTCTTGTGTACAGTTATCGCAGAGAGGCTGCGTTGATATATAAACTCTCTATGAAGATAGACAAGCTGTGTTTGTACAGCACATTGTTTATATTGTAGAGTTCACCTGAGAAGGAAAATATAATAGAACCGCATCGAATTTTAGCGGAATCAATAGGCTTTTACACCCCTTCTTACTCATCACTTGTTGACGAATGTCTTTCAAGCTTATGACAGGAAGTTTTAAACTGATGGGACTTTTTTATACTTTTCTTTACATGTCTATCAAATTTTTGATTTCCCATTTGAATTCGAAAACATCAATGTCACAAAAAGCGGTAACATAAGCAAGAAACCTATGAAAATATAATAACGTACTTGAATTATGCAGCATCATATGGGAATTCACGGTTGGTTATATAGAATATGTACGAGTATGTCGAAATCTAACAAAGATTGATTAAGCGGCCGCAGCGGTCGTCTGCACCCAGCACTTTATCACCCGTCAGATACATTCGCGACTGCACACAATTCACCAGCCACACGAGCCGCCCTCATTTATTGTTGGATTAGTCATCACTATCTACTCATACATATTAAACTTGTGTACCACGGTCCAACTTTGATTAACCGCTTCCACTGCGGCTACGGCACCAAAGACTTATTCGTCAAACTTCTGCACCCAAAAATTATTTATTCTGTGTTGGCCGTAACTATTTGATGTCAGATTAGACGCTGCTATAGTGTGCACTATTATTTAAATCTATACGGAATTGATAAGAACAGAACCATATCGGGAAAAATAATATTACAGCTAGTATTTTATTTCTTCAGTTCTTGCTATTTTTATTACACTATATTAATAAACAATTTTCAAATTTATTAAAGTATTGGGGCTAGGTTATAACAAAATTCTACCCTATATAAATGACATACTTGATTCATCTAAGATTAACCCAACGGCCACTGCAGCTTCAGATAGTAGTACCCTTTATTAATTTGTCATTATCTATGGAGCGTCAGTTGCATGACGTTTTCTAACCTTAAGGTATGACTTTATTAATTGTCAGATTAATTAAAGCTACCTGTTTAGCTTTTGTTTTAACAAATGCAATGTTCTCAAAATATCTCTCAATCATAGCCAAACTTAAATTTGAAGTGTTTAAAATAAAGGGTCGCAACGAAGCCTGTTATTCACTTTTTCTCTTAATATTATTGGATGTGTGCGACAAAATTTAACATTATTATCGTCTAAAAATATGAATACAGAAACTTAATAACAAATATATGTTAGGTCACGAAATAGTGGAATGAAAATCAAAACCTAACTAGTCGTTTCACTCGATAGAAGGAAATAATGTCGTAATCATGCCATAGCCTGCGTCATTCCTATTCAATACCACAAGGAGCGCAATGACGAACGCCGCAACTCGCAACAATCTGTCATCCGCACATCGACGTCGCAGCGCACCCACTGCAGCCGGCCTCGTAGCCTCGTACGTCATCCTTTATCCGAGCTCGTGTGTCAGTGTCACTCTGCCCGCCTACCACGCGCTTTACGCTGCTTCGCTCACTGAATATGCAAATCTCCGCACTCTACATTTACTGATTTGACACAGTGCACTGTGTCCAGTCCGTATTGCAAAGTTCGGTTAATCACTTCTGTCGTTAACTACAGATACTATTATTTTATTTTTAAACAGTAGTGAACTTAACTGATTACAAAATAAACATATCTATAACATATTATTTCGTTGCGTAGTAGTATATAAAGCCTTGCAATGCTTTATCATTTGATTTGCAGATTGTTACAAAATATACATACGAGTAGACTAACCTTTTATGCGTTCTTCTGGTTGAGGCTCCTCCACTTCTTCCGTATTTTCCATGTCGTCGTCTCCGTGTTGGTCGCATGCTGTGTTGCCGCTCAATTCCTCGTCCATTATAACCTCATCTGCTACCTCTTCTTGGCGGTCTTCCCCATTCCATTCTTCTTCATCAGCTGTTAATAAATATAACACATACCAATCAGAATGGATCACATCGTTACTTAACATTTTGTGAGTTTTTTTATGTTATGAAGTAGCACACTGCAGTCTACTTGATGGTACCCGTAAGTTTTTTCAAGACATGAAACGAATTAGAAAAAAATGCTTCGCCGCGGTAATCGAACCTCAAGTTACTCAGATCAGCTGATCATCGTCTGCGCCACAGAAGTCGTCGAATATAGAGAAGATATATAGATTATATTAGAAAATAAACGTTTTTTAGACGTTGGAACTTATTCAAGGTACTTTCAAACACTTTCTTTTACAATTTAAAAATCATTTAAAAAATATTTGCTCTAAGTAAGTGTAACACAAAGAATATTACGTGTCATCTATATCTACAAATACTATGTCCACAACCCAAAGCTATAAACAGTTCTGAATATTTTATTTTTCTATAACCGCGATCAAATTGTGAGAATGGATCTATGGATGTATTATAATATCATGGATTTATCAATCCTTCAAGCAAAACAACTAGGCAGGTTTTCATGAAACTTTACAATGTTATCTATCTATATATATAAAAGGATAACTGACTGACATATCAACGCACATCCCAAACTACTTATCATGGGAACTTGAAAATTAGTATATGGGTTCCTTTGATGTGAGCACTAAGGATTTTTGGAAATTCCAACCATAAGATGGTGAAAAAGGGGAAACGAATAGGTATGGCGCGGGGAAACCGTCGGAGACGCGCTCGTTGCTTATACACCAGAATAGCACTTAGGCTATTCTGGTATATAGGCACATAGGCACAATATATAAAGATATTCTGTAAATCGAAAACTACGCGGCCGAAGTCGCGGGCGAGCTCCATTAAATACAATTTCAGGTTGCCTAATACCTAATTTGAGTCAATGTTTTCTCGGTTTCCGTTCTCACTTATGCTTAGACTATAACAGGGGATTTTCGTAGAGATATATAGCGGTTTTATGTCGAACAATAACACCAAATAGTCTGCACACGATTCCAAATCTCCTTTATGTTAGTGAATACTATTATGGTAATTTTATTGTAAATGAACCTTCAACTTCAGTAAACACGATCGGTGTCATTACAAAAATAAACAATAGAGTATACGTGTTCACATCATTTGGTGCGAAAATTTTAATTTATAAATCTACATATGACATTCATGCAATAAAAGGAGTTCCGTGTTTTACAAACTCGTTAATTATTTATCACTTAAGGAATAATATTACCTAGAGTCTTAAATTTGTGGCTTGGGATTTAAATTAGGATGTTTTTTACGTAATACCCAAAAGTGAACATCAGCCACTTTTTGCCAGTTATGTTTAGGTCCACATTTCCTAGCTCCGGGCTACTAATGAGATTTTTCTTAACAGAAAAAGTAACACTTTTTCTCGACCTAGGAATCGAACCGTCGTCTCGTCTCGTTTATGCTGTAGAAATTACAGTCCAAATCAATTTAATACAGTAATAATTTTACAGTCAGACGATTTTATAACAATCACTTTCATTACATGACCTTACGTAATTTTGTATTAATTTTACTCATATTTATAGGTAAAAATATTACAGTAACAGTAAAAGAATACTAGTAGTAACCACACATAGTTGTATGATATGATATTATAAATATGGTAGCATTATTATTTTTTATAAACATCTAAATTATTTTTTATAACAATCTAAAATATTATTACAAAACGCGGTTTCCCATATAAATTCAAATCAAACTCAAACGGGCGGGAGATTTTGCAGAAAAATATTAGAATACACTATAAATGCACTGATGCTATCATCATGCTATTTAATTCTTTTTAATTTAACACATTTTTTTCAAATACTTCAGTTATTTAGAACGATTATTTTTACAGAACGACGGTAGCACGACAAAGAGCATACACGAGTCAGCCCATCGTGTCTGCCAATTTAATTTCATTAATATATGTTATGCCTATATATTATGCAATGGCATATAATTTAACGAACTATAATATTATATATTGATTTATTATAGAAACAGCCTGATAGAGATCAACTCAATCCCAGGACTTCTAATCGTCAAAGTAATCCTTTAAGGCTTTTTCATAATCTATGTTTTACAGTTATTTTATGTATGTGAAAGCAGGGATTTCATTGCTTCAGGGATTTAGTTCTAAATTTGTACCGACATCTCTATAATTGAATTACTAGTCTTATTGAGCCGACACTTCGGAAATGCTGGTTTGTGGCCGTTTCTAGTGACTACAGACTTACATTTATGTAAATCTACAATATTTTATAATATTTTCATAAATTTATCAGGAAAATGTAAGAATATTTTTGTTTAAATTTTTCTTTTGAAGTTACTTTATAACATAGATTGTAGATTGCACGAATATCTTTTTCAATGATTCAGTATTCACCTTTAATATAGTAAGTTGAAACAGGCTGATCATTACTTATCCATGACAAACGAGGGTGATAGAACATTCATGTTTAATTGGATCGTCGGTACCACTGTCACACATGTTTTTGCTACGAAACAGTAGTACTCACACTAATTATGTTTCGGTATAAGAGTATGATAGCCAACATACGTAGAAAATGAGGCGTTCGGCTGTTAATCTCAAGAGTAGCACCGCATCTGCCTTGGCTGCAGATGTCATAGACTGTAGTGGCCACTCGCCATCGGCTGTTCTACAAGCCAGTGTGTTACTTTATATAATAAAAGAAAAAGAGACAGAAAGAAATCCTTATAAATAACATGGACATGAAAAGTTTCACGATGTAGACTGTAACAAAAAAATTGAAACGGCTGCGTGCTTGTCATAACCGTTAGTAGGAGATTACTTACAACAACTATATACAATGAAAAATATTATAACAGTGTCGCTCTTATTTTTGTAACTGTAGAATATCCTTCTAATATTGACGTCGTGTAGACGAAAGAAGCCATTATTAAGCAGCGCGTATTAAATAATATGTTACTGGTTCTGAACTCTTTTGGTGGACTATGGTGACCGACCGAATCAACGTGTCTATTACAGAAATACAGAATAAAGCGTACATATAGCCACTTGACGAAGGCTACATTATCCGCTGAGATATAAGTTACTTTAAATTACCTAAATAACTTTGATAATAAATGATGTAGATTGAATAGGAAAATATACAACAAAATGCACGTTACAGAATTAACAAAATATTTATAAGAACTTAATTACAAATGTAGAGTGGAATAAAAGCTAATTAGGATAATGCAGCGACGCGCGGCGTAGACGTGGCTGGCGCGAGTTAGGTGCGCGCCCACTGGGACCAGAAATCACGGACACGCGCGGAAACACGCGGTATCAAGTCGTGGATCGACCATGGTTTTATATTTTGAGTAAGCAATGTTATTTTTGATACATGATAATATTTCTCAGAAAAATAATCAAAGAAGTATTCTTAAGGACATCTATTGTACGTAAGAAAATAATTTCGCAGTGTTATGTTATAAAGATGTAATCAAGATGTCAAAACAGAGTTAGCGAATACATATAGAATAGAAAGCATTTTGACTCAGGAGTAACACCAAATCTGAGGACGATTTCTGTCACAGATGTTATGGACTAAGTAGTATCTCACAAACAGTTTGATTGCATGTTTGTGCGTTATTTTATAATATCAAAAAGGCACATTTATGTTAATAAATAATAACTAAGTTCAATGTAAATACTTAAGGGTAAAAATGACAACTATGATAAGTGTAATAAGAAGTACATCGAATAAATATTGTACATTTTTGAAATCATTAATTTTATAACCTTTACGTGTACATCTAGGACTTGCCTCCTCACCCCTCTACAAAAAGTATGAGAAAGCTTAATGTTTGCTCTTCTGCTACGAGTCTACGCGAAACGAGTAGAGAATATTTTATGAAGTCAGTATAGGTTTTGTAATTCCCCAATTTGTTTGTCATCATGTTTAAAACTAAAATTTACTTCATTTAACAATATGAAGTATATATTCGAATATTAAAAAAGATAATAAACAATACTAATCTGCTGCCACAGGCCATTTTACAGGACTCTTTAGTTCAACCGTGTAACTGTATAGTATCAACAGTTTTGCTTGTAGCTACTTGACATTTAGTTAATAATTTAGCTACAATATAACACTATCAGTGGTGATAGTAACT
>DWIE01000432.1:0-15382 GCA_018248235.1 Choaspes benjaminii | reverse complement strand
GGAGACAGTGAACGGGCCAAGCCGGGTGCTGCTAAGCACCACGGCGGCGAGCAAGCCGACGCACACCGACGTTCAGGGTCTGGTGGACTACGACGGCGACTCGGACGAGGAGGAAGAGGGCGGCGCGGGCGCGGCGGCCGGCGCGGGCGACGAGCGCGACGCCAAGCGGCCGCGCCTCGCGTAGCTCCCGGACACTTTCAAGGAATATAACGAGCCCGTCTCGCGACCTGTGCACCGAATGCCGTAAGCACCTAGCCATAGCCTCCTGCCGCTGCCGGACGGGGACCGGACCGCGCCCCTGGCATATACTGTATCAACCAAAACATGTGTAGTAGTACGCTACGTGCATGCACTGTTTACCCACAATGTGTTACGTGTCGTCAATCTGTCGCCGTCTCTTTCGCACTGTAATATTGCATTAACATCTCTCACGTTTGTGTTTGTGTTTCTGATGTAGCGCAAAAGTCTATGGTACGAGCAGTATACTCCCACGAACACTTCTACTCAGCCACGGCGACCACGAGCGTGCCGTGCAGCCGTGTCTTTCCGACCGCGCCTTTTCTTGTTCTATATTTTATCTCATTGAATATCTTAGCGCCTCCAAATGTCTCCACCGGACTGTGCGTCGCCTCGACTATTCCATACCGTGCATGTACGCTCTTCGAGGGACACATTTGGCACGCTCACCCGTTTTATTGATTAGTTGAAGCTGCTAGGCAGACGTGTACTTCTAGCTGAGTTATGTCCATTTTCTTTGTTGTAAATAGGAAGTGCCGACACTCAAGTGTTTCACTTCGCGGTTAGATAAGGTATGAAGATTTTTCATACGCGTAGTGTAATTACATCAGAATGTAGAACAAATATCGGTTATGAAATGTATAATTTGAAATAATTTTAACGGTTAGGTTACTTTTTTGAATTTTGAATGATTATAATCACAAAAGTACAAAGAAAATATGAGTGGAAAATAAATTTCTATCTAATAATATAAATAGATGCGAGATACATCGTGGACGCGCAATGGAAATGTATAAAATGTGTATGTATTTATGAAAATCCTGATAAGTTAATAATAAACCATATTATGACCAATCTTTCTTTAGATGTCTTAAATCATATAGTTTGCTGTGGAATTGCTACATAGTAGAGTGTTGATGTATATCGAAGTTAGTATGCAATCGCAAGTTTACCTTGGCGTTTGTGTGCATGAGTGTCATAACTTAGTCATTGTTTGTTTCAATGCATCTTCTCGTTAGCACAATATGTCTCAATCTGCAGTGTTCCATGTAGAGCTTCTCAGAGATGTTCGTTAGACATTTTGGGTGTCTAAAATAGATAATACTCTAATTTAAATCACAGGAAACCTTTTCAATGATTGCATTGGAAATATAAGTTCAACACAATTCTCTCGCCATACATAAAAATATATTGGTGGTGATTTAAAGTCAGTTATAATTGAATTGGACATGTTTAAAGTACTAAAAATATTTTCAATTTTCAGGATACTCTGAGAATACCTCTGACAAGCTCAACAAAACTATGGAATGTATAGTTCCTGGTTGCATATTAATTTGGATCCCAAGAAATTTAATTTAATTTTCATTATTTAATCTATATTATATAAATTTTATCACACTGATAGTGCATGCAGTTTGTTTTTTGATGATATAAACATATTATTTGGGACCCCAATTTATATGCCAAATTGTTTAATACATTTTGCATAGATCCAATTGTGTAAGTTGGTATTTTCATAATCTGTAAGTGGGGCAGTGGGTGTAGGATATGGGATGAGAGTAGTTTCCTGTTACTTTAATATATTTTTTTATTTCTATGTTTCAGTTCTTACAACACATATTTTACGTATTGCTTTATAATTATTTGTAACTATTTTTTATACTGAAAAAGTAATGTGTATGTGATAAAAGTATCTGATTAAGAGCCATTTTATTTTATTACAAATTGTCGAATACTCGACAGCTTTTGAGTTGAAATGGTGTCAAATTCTTTGGTCTGTGGACATCTATATAATTCTGTAAAATTTGATGTAAGTTGAATCATGTGTGGTCGAATGAAATATTATTGTATGATACAAGTTAATTATCATTCAGTATATTATGGATGCTTAATATCACAAAAATGGGATCTTTGTATTTAATTTGGTGTTTTTTCGTCATATGCCAAATTCGGGTATATGTTGTCTGGTAGTGTAATTAGGTTTCATAAGACTTACGAAAGCATAACATTATGAACCGCAAGTGTAGGTAGCTAAAACAAATACGTAATGTAGTAATAGAGTAATTACTGTGTACTTTTTTATGGTATAGTGATTGTCTTTATTGAGATACAAATTGTAGAGCAAATCAGTAAGGTTTCCGTTTTGATTCGCATAAGCAATCAGTTGTTCGACCACATATGACAGTTAAAAAAGAATATTTAAGAAGTCATGAGTAAACCTGGCGGCCCACGCTGAGTAACTGCCTCACATTGGTGCGGTCGCACCTTTAGGACGCGAGATATTTCATAGAGCCTTTAAACGTAATCCGCACTATATGCGCGATTTCAAGTGCCATAAAAAATCTCTTGTCCACGATGAGCTGAATCCCTACGGTCGATTGCGTGCGCTGCCAGGTTTATCTATTTCCAATTGACGTACATTTTGCGTAGTACTTAAAAAAGTCATTCGTTATATATGCGTGTTAGCGCAGACTAACAATAAGTAGGTTGTAGTTCCAATGATCGATTGTTTTAGTAAAAATATTTTCTGGTAATCTAAAAAGCTTGAAATGTTGTCGAGTAATCGATGTTGACCTCTAGTTTATCTTTCTTAATTTGTATATAACATTAGTATATATTTAATATTGACATAATAAATAAAATAGCAATCCTTGTCTCATATTGTTTGAATTAGTTTCAATATTCAACGGAAATTACGAAGTGGTCCAAACATTATGTATAACATATGCATAATCATATTTGCATTTACCTTCGTCCTTACGTAGTAAGGCCAATAATTGAATATGTGTGTGTAATATAGCTGTCCGATGAAACCTCCAATATTATGCCAGGAACATAGTTGTCAAAATAAATAGCTGTAGTAGAAGTGGTGATTAAACGAATTTTGTACTTTGATACGAATCCGATTGTTTTATGAAATACATAATGAGTTTTTGAAAAATGTGTGGATTTGTAAAGTAATTAGTGTTTACAGTAAGTCTGCTTTATAAATTAGGGACGGCTTATGATAAGAAGTTGGAGTAAAATTTAGATTTATTTCATGCACACGAACGGTTTTTCAGTAATTGTTTTAGGAAGTTGTCAGTAGAATGTTAATGTGTAAACCTGATGTATGACATACAAAAGTTTATGTATACATTGTGTTCTCAAGTTTACATTTCATTCGAAAGTCTCAGAAGTTAATTAAAGTCTTTCATGTTAAATAATTATCTATAACATGCAGATTGTTATGTTATTGTGTGTGTCATATAGCCAATGATGGCTGAACATACGCCATCTAGTATTGCTGGTGAACAGTTACGGTACGCCGTTAGGGCGAATCAAATATATGTTTTAACTTTGTAGTTGATGGAAATGACGCATCCGCTATGTTACGTGTTCTGCTAATTGGTGAATCCTTTCGTTAGTCAATAAATAACAGACATGTATTAATTACAATTAGGTGTATAGTACTCATAATAATTTATCATTCTTTCACCATTATAAAACATTTTTGTGACAGATAATACGAGTCTAAAGTGTTTTAATAGGGCGTAATGTCGTATGATCTTCGGTATGATAAAAGTTAAAAATTGTTTTGCCGGATTTTCAATATCAAAAATCATAAGACCATAACGTTATCAATGATCATCACATTAATTATAACAAAGTGGAACAGATGTCAAGTTACATGCACACTTAAAGTTATACTTGATGGTGTGTATATTACTAATAATTTTTTTTCGAGATCAAGACATCTGTTGGTATGTTTCAGGGCCGTTTATTAGTTGCTTATTGTGCTACAAATAGCGTGAATTTCTTTCTTCGAGTAATTTTTGGTTACCCTTATTAAAAAACTTTATAGTTTCATTTTTTATTAATCTGTTGTGAAGTTTTTGTAACTTACTTTTATGATTAAAACCATAATCCTATATTTCTTCTAAATCATTCACATTTTAAATTATTATAAATTGAATATAATTATTATTTTTAAATTATCGTCGTCTCTGTGACGATAGATGAAAAGGAAAATATGATTTATTTCTTCTTTAGATCATATAATTTCGTCCTGTATTTATAAAACATTTTCTTCGTCTTATAAACTATGTGTAGTGTATGTGTAATAATATTACGATTGTGATTTATTTATTGACGTAAAAACGTATTTCACAAATTATTCTGTACAGTTATCTCACAACTTTCCAAAGAGAGCATAGATAATAAATTCAAATTTATGATACATGCATGTTCTTATGATCCTATACAGTCTGTATTATTTTTCTCGATGACGTGATATGTTTGTGATTTTTATTTGGCAACTTAATTGGAGAACTTATGCCTAACCGTTGTAACTGTATATTTTTAATATGAGTATCTGCCCTAGGAATACATATCAATTTTATATATTTGACAAAACAACTATTGATCTCTGTAAACAATAAAGTTATACAAATTGAGTACCTACTTTTGTATTTTTTCATGATGGTCACACATACGGATCAATATGTGATTAGGGGATTGTGAAATATTGATGTCAAATTTACGAATTAGATTTCATTATATTACTGCTATTGGTTCAGATATTGTACGAACTCCTTGAGCATATTCCATGCAGAAGTGTTTGATTAACTAAAATGATTTATGGTTATAGTGCCGTTTATCATCTCAGTTTAGTTTAGGTAGTTTTACTTACCAGATATTATATAAATAGTATTTATTTTTGGCAACACTATATTTCACTTTCCTCTCTCAATTTAATAATTCCGAAACTGAAAGTTTGTTTTAATATTCACATATTAAATAGGCATTCAATGATTAAAATTATGCACAGCAAACGCGAGACGCAATAGATATTACATGCGTGGGATGTATTTGTCAGAGAATTGTAAATATATAATGTTTTATGTAATAACTTTATTTTGAAATCTGCCAACATCCACGTATATAATAGCATCTAGTGGTCAATTAGAGTTACATGATTCTTATATTCCTTGAAATATTCTTCCCCTCTTAATTAAATTACGAAGTTCTAGATGAAAAGTAGACTGTAATGATAACTATTTTTTATCTGTCTAGGTGGATGACCATCATAAACTAATTTATACACGGATTAAAATTAAAAAATAGATTTACCTATTGGCAAGTTGTGTAAATTAAATAAGCTTACTATAATGCTATTATTATGTCACTAGTTAAGTAAGCAATATAAATATAAGGTAATACGATAAAACACTGCTTTTAATTTATTTTATCACCATGTATATTATATTTTGCAATCCTATTTACCTACTATCCCGTTAGCAGTTTTGAAGTAAATTTCATTATTATACATGTAGTGTTCGATAGTGTAATGTTCTCACCCAGCCTTTAAAAAGAACCCGGATTGGCTCGTCACGGAATAGACAATGCAGTTTGGATTTATTTGATGAAATTTAGTATTTCAATGCGTGTCGTAGATTCTCTCCCGCCATTCAATTTTAACACATCCTAAATGTAACAACAAAAATAATTAATAATTAATTAACACATAAATAAATAACACGAACGCGCTAATCGTTTTTATATTACCACTACAGATCCATAAATAAACAATGTGGACTGATACAATTAATGGGAACGGATTAAAAACAAAATGATTTAAAACAGTTTCATGCTAACGTGTGAATCGGTTGAAATATGATTGTCCAAACATAAATGTTGGCACGCGCGCCACGCCTACATTTCCCTTTCAACTATATTTATCTATTCAGTGCTATGTGGTGCTCTATCAGGAGTTAGTTATTCGACCTAGCATACATTCTTTAACAACTTACTTTTAGCTTATTTGCAAATACATGTAAATATAATCAGACCTGGAATAAATCATGAATACCACTAATATTATTAATAAATATTTATTCGTAAATATTCTGAACGCACAAATAAAGTTTAATTATCATTTACATCGCACGGCTCGTTTATGTACCGTCTGAACGCTCAATCCCGAGGTTTATTGGCTAGTTTCGACAACTTCAGCCTTCAATTTGGACGCTAAGGCTCGTCGCAGTTGCATAGCATCCGATGGCGGTTGGGGCGCGGTCCCCGCCAGCACTGCGTGAGCTACGCGGGCAGATCGTGGCCGTGGGATGCTTCTACGGGAGCCTTCGCCATCTGTTAGAAACGCAGAGATGAACAAATGTATGAATTCTTTACAAATGAATACTTCCAATCTAACTTGCAGACTACCTGATGGTAAGCAGATTACTACAACCCATCTCAGCGTTAGTGTGATGACCTGTGCTGGTGGTACTGATAAAGTCAAACACAGATTTAAAAAACGTCGTAGGAAGACACTGCAATTTTTTTAACCAACAGGTCCTCCAACAATTTTGTAATACAATAGAAATTCACTGATGTTTATCAAAAAGGTACCTTCAGATTCATCAACATTGTCCGCAGCGTCCAGTCGCCGCTCACGCACTTGCTTTTTCAGTGCTAAAAGTTTGTCTCGTTGCTGTTTCAAATATTCTTGTCGAACTCTTACCTCCTCTTCGCTAACCTAAAGATGCAATCAAGTCATTAAGAAGCAGAACTACGCTGTCGCAACTAAATACGTCTATACCATCGTACAAAATTAAATACGAAGAGATATTACCTCCACCTTCTGTGGTTGCGGCTTTGATGGTTCAACATTTTTTATTGCTGTTATTTTTATGGGTGGTTTCAAATTAGGTTCGTTCTTGTCATCCTTCATTTCGAAGGAATGTAGTTTAGACAGCAGTGTTTGCTTTTCGGCCACCACCTCCTCAGGCAAAACAGTTATTTCATCATTATCCTTAAGCTCCTCTAATTGTAATCTGAAATGTGTGATATTAAGTTGATTTGACATTTTGTCTTGATTAACAATATAATTGAAAGTATTATAAAAAAATGTTAGACTTACTTCTTAATTTCTGTCATAACATCATCGTTATCAGGCCAATCTACGCTGTTGTCGCTTGTCGAAGAGTTCAAATTTTCTTGTTCCGGCGAAAAAAGGTTCGGCATAGTCCCATAGCGTCTTTCAATTAATTCCAAAGCCTATGGTTAATGAAAAGCAGTTTACAAACGCTTTATAAGTACCTAATGAGATATAAATGCAAAATTGTAGTTAGTCTATTTAATATCGCACCTGGAGTTGCAATTCCACATTTTTGTGAGTCATCATCTTGACAAACATCGCGTAGTCGTTGGCCGCCCAAATCTGGTCAAACAGACGTTTGTGGAAATATGAAGGCAGACCAGCCATATCACCTGCCGATAAGCGGCATGCTGCCTCGAACTGCTCTGCCGTTATTCCAATATCGTCCATGAAAGAACCCAGCATTACGTCCACCTAAGTCATTTTCAAATTAGAATAAATGTGATTCGTAATATTGGACAAATTTGTAATATTAAAATTAAAATACCAAATTCCGATATTCATCGTGAATCTTTTTGTATTCGGGGCGGTCGAGCACTTCTCCATCGTCGCTAGGTTCAAAAGCTGAAAAACGGAATTTATTTTAGTTATTTATTACTACTTGCTTTCAGAATACCTAATTAAACTTGCAAAATTAAATCAGAGCGGACTAACAATATCATAAATCAAGGATATATTTTGAAGCTTATAATTATTCTAAGATTTTGTCCGTGATGTCTATCAGACTGTCTGTCTTCACTCGAGATGGGTTTAAAATCATCACATTTCTCAAATTAAGAGATTCACAATTACTTACGCAGTGATTTTTCTTCTATAAACGTTTGAAGTGGTACATTCCATATTGGACCATGAAGGAAACCAACAAGCGAATCGAAAACCCAAGCATTGGTATCTAAACTTTCCATTGGGACTCCAATTAGAATTCTAATATTTTTAATGCACTAATTTTAATAATGCCTCTAATTTACAGTTGCATTAGCGCAATGTAGGTTGGATCTGACATTCAATATCTTTTATTTTCCGTATTGGTCGTTATGGTTACCAATGCCCAACTTTGTTTTTTATTCGTGCTCAAGGTTGTGTTTACGTCAGGTATATAATATGGATCGAAGTGCAATAATGAGGTTTAGCCATTTCAACAGCGGGACCAACATTACCGAGACCCCCAATGGAATGTTATCTTAAGCATTTGTGTCCTTCGGATATCACGTTAAATGCTTAATCTCAGTTATCGTAAACCGTTCACTTAATTAAAGGATCATGCCATAATCCATCACTACGAAACTTCCAAACTACAGAGAGATATTAGATTGCAGCTATGCCACACATGAACGACACTTGCCCACCAAGAGCTAAGTTTTTAGGTTAGTTCGTACAGCTGAAATCGGTTTTCTTATTTTAACGTCCTACAAACCATGGGAACTCAAGTAATTTTTGTAGTGTAGGCTGATCTGAAGATTTGCTCAACTAAACACTCCATACTGCTTTATACATAAGATGTAATTATAAGAAGACGTTAATTCGGTTTCAGTTCATACCCGGCAACCTGTAAAACTATATTAAAGATTTCATCCATATATAATTAAAATCTAAGCTTCTGTATTTACTATTTTTTAATATACAACTTACGTACCATCTTTGGTTCCCACCAAGATTGCTTACGAGGAGGGGATTTTTCAATTTTTTTCGTATCTAGAAAACCTTAAGGGTGGTAGAACGTACATAGTAGAGTTCGCACTACTTCTGTTTCGGTGTAAGGTTATGATAGCCATCATATGCAGTGCTCTAGTTGATCGATCTATGTACTCAGGAGTGATTTACTCACTCAGGAGTGGTAACAGATTTCATGAGTTACAGTAGTCACCATCATCATTCACCATCGAATGTCACCAATAATACATATAATAATAAATAATACATTACCATAAGTAACTAAATACAGTGAAAGCGTATACGAGTACATATATAAAATTACATATAGTTAGCTCGTATGCTACAAATAAAAAAAATGGCTTTAAAAGTTGGAGTAAACTGCACTTAAAGCGCTGACAACAGCCAAACAGGCTTTTTTGGATTAAATTATATAGTTAGTGGCAGTAAAAATATCTTCTTGAACATATTTCTGTTCAGATAGTAGTCTTGTGAAATAGTTAAATAAACAAATTGAATAATTCATAATTGTAATTTTATTGGGTTTGAGATTTAAAATAAAAAATAATACATATTATTTTGTACATACAAAATACACATAAATGTACATACATTTCACAAACATTTTAGTTAGTCTTAGTCTGACCGAATATTGCTATTATCTCTTCAAGCAATACTTTTAAGTCAATACCATTCTGCAGAAGAATATCGACCTCTATCAAGAAGGTTTCGTTCTCCCAAAGGGCGCTCCAGACCTGGTCCCATTCATCGCTTTGCAGATTCTCAATGGCAATCCTGAACGCCTCATCCTCAGACATTTTCTGGTCGTAAAGCGCAGCAAGCTTGGCTTTGGGGAACTCAGCAATGGAATCCTGGATGAAGGAACTCAAGTCCTTGCCGCTAATTTCATGACGAGCCTTTGGAACGTTTTCTGAAATAAATCATATATATTATTTTCGTTTCATAGCTTTTGTCATAAGATTTAGAATTGTGCTGAAGTGGAAAATTATTATAACGAACTAAAAGAGCTCTAGAAATAAGTCAACATTAACACAAAGCGTTTTAAAATGATTTACCTTTTTCAATTCTCTCTGCAATTAAAACAAAAATTAGTCGCGCGAAAGCTTAAAGCCGTATCTCAGCGCGCTGCACGTTCCCTGTACATAAAAGGACGTACTAAATGGCGACGCATTTGTTACTCTTCATCGTTTAAACGCTGCATTCATCCGCAAAGTACATTTGGAATAAAATTTTATCTTACGTTACGTTCGCGGAATAAATTACGTGTTTCGGCCACCAGTAACGCTGTTTCAACGCTTAAGTCGATTAACGAGTCCCACTGCTTGATTTATTGTTGGACAATTGACAAATTCTTGAGAATTGAGCTTTTTAAATTGAATTTTTTTTAAAATTTAAACTGACTCTCATACTCAAGGACATAAGAATGGTAAGTTGGCAATGGATATTTTCGTTCATGCAACAACAGGTACTCTTTCAACAAATACTAATTTGGGCACTCAAGCGGATCAAGTATGCAGAACTCGAGGCGTTCAATCTATGTTCTCAGGAGTAACATCACATCTGTGGTTACTTCATAACGTACAAAAAAAGCCATCTTCAAACCTTCGTCTGAATGTTTGTTTTTAAACTTTATCTTCAATGCTTTATTGTATTTAATGGTCGTTAAAACAAATCCAGACGAGCCTATATTGCATTGCTGAGAATTACGAATGATATCACTTAAATCAGACTAGCTTATATTCGTATTGCAACAGAAAAATGTGCTAAGGATTGATGCAGTAAATTCCGCACTACCCGATACTTGGGTACTATATTAAGCAACTGACACTGTAAAAAGTAATTCGCTGGTACATCAACAGTTCTAAGCACGTTAAAACAAAAAGGATACATCTGCTAGTAGTACGTGGTTATTATCAAACAAAACAAAAGCACACGAGGCATACAATTAAACAGTCAGAGCGTTCACAAAGGAAAGGTATATGACAGCTAATTGTAGAGACGAATATGGTGCTGTGATTACACCAAGTGTCTGTTGCGCCAGATATGGCGGCGCAGGCACCGAAATGGGAACCTTGACTAATCGCCGCGTGAAATGGGTCGAAGCTCTGTACACAGTTTTCTTTGCATTCTCTCATAGATTCAATGCCATGACATGGAACAACATTCTGAGAGTAGAAAGCTCATGTCGCGTTCAATTGTTTCAGCGAATATCTTTGTCATAAATTTATTTAGCTGTATTAGGGAGACTAAGCATGTGGTATATACGAATTTATAAATCAATTACTTCGGTGCATAATACTCCACAATAATATTGATTTACAGCAATTAAAGCAATGAAAAAGAATATGCATATAGAAACTTCGTTGAGGAAGTACGAGTATATCTTTGATTGAAATTAATAAGGAGAGAGACCATTACGAACCTTGAGTTCTAAAACCCACTAGAGTTACTGATCCGATTTATGGAGTCAGACGACAAGGAGCGCCTTCCCAAATGCCTTGAACCTTTCGAAAAGATAAAATGGTGCTTCCTGAAGCTCTTTCAACTACTTACCGCGCTTGACACTGTTTACCCTTATTTATTGCTTTTCAAGTGACAAGCGAGCTGTAAGCGCTTCTGTTTTCCTTATTCATGTAATCAATATTATTACCCTCATTTATAATTCCTCCAGTATTCCATAATATGACAAACTGACGACCGGTTCTGATACACTGATCACTATCCGAGCAGCTAGTAAGTAATACTTATTTACTTTTTTGGTAGCAAGCACTCGGACCGGCATTCACACGGTTATGCAACAAGAAATAAAAGGGGACCGTGAAGATTTCACCACGATTACAGAAATACATACTCTCGTCACAGGATACAATCTGCCATTAAATTTTCATTTCAATTATGCAAATTATGTGGTTCGCAATTAATAAGCGCAGCCTTGCAAGCAAATTAAGTCGATTCACGTATTGGCTGGCAGACGTGTGCGGTTTCAACGACACATAATTTTTATTGTTAACCAGAATTAATGGTAAATTTTGTTTATGCGCCATTTTGAACATAAAAGATTATTGGTTTTGTCAATTTTATTTTTTCAACAGTATAATTGATTGTTGTAAATAAAAGTATGTCGAGCTTTCCAGATATCATATGTAACCAAAAACATCTGTGAAATAGGGATGCTAACTTAGGTACAACGACGTCCGATGTGTAAAATTTGCGGATACAAGAGTGGAGAAATAAATATGTGCCAAGGTTTTTTTAGGAACTTAGAACCGGAACACAAAATGGGTACTTATGGATTTTAAAGTAAATTTGTTTCGCACTTCCATACTCGATTTATAACTTAAAAAGTTTCATATTACTAAACTGGCCTCAGTGTAGCACCAGAAAATCTTGCAACCAACTTGGTTCAAATGTCCTGTTCACTTTAATTCTCATCACGCGATATACCGTACTACAAAAACAAACGAAACAATTTAGAACACGGCGACAAGGAGTGAAGACAAACGGTTTACAAGCTGATTAACTTCTGTCATTACTGTGAGTCAGTTCGCGAGCAATTCAGACTAATGAGTTCAGATAGTCCAAACACGCGTAATGCATCATTGTTAAACGAGCAGGCGGACAGTGTTCCCGACATTACAGAACACAAAGATATTCTGTTTGTACGAATGTATTTCCACTATCTCTACGATAGCAGCATCTTGATTATCTATCTATGGCCATTTATTATTATTATCGAATAATATTTACTAAAAATATGAAAATGTATTAGATGAAAAATATTACATTTTAAAATCTAGATTAACTGAAAACTGAGTACAGTAATAAATTAAAAGTACTGTACAATTTTTATACAGGAAAATAAACAGAAACACAATGCTACGTAAATTACAGTCATAAATACTGACCGTCCCAAAAATGCGTTTACATTTGAAAGCGATAAAGTTGATACGAGAGCGCGTATCTTAGATAAACTTAAAAGTAGATTTTTAGGACGACGTATTTCGATCTCCAAACTTGGGTTGGAATTAAAAGTTTATTTATAAAGCAAGCGTTTCGATTTGTGTTTTAACATAAAAGAAGAACTAAATTCAGTATCTTGATCCGTACGAGATTATATATATAATCCAAATGCATCTAAACATCGATTCTCAAGACCAGAAACTCATCCTTACTTTGTTTTTATCCCAGAGTAATCTTAAAATCTATGTAACCATTCGGCAATTGACCATCAGCTAAAGATGCACCCGAACATCATTTATCTCTTCACGGAGATGTGAGCTTAACTGCAATTTCAGAACGCAGGTGGTCATTCCAGGCTGGCGTCTCGCCAAATCCGATGGCAACAAGTCTCATCCAGCGGGTCGGATTACTCGGAAAGGACGCTCATGGATTCGGTTTTATGTTGCAAGGGCGAGGTTTTACAATTTGCTTTGCTTTAAGTGGAAACACAAGTGACGTTAAACACTTTGTAGCCGAGTAAGTTAACCTTAAAATAAGCGAACGTTTTGCTGCTATTAAATAAACGTAGTGGTTTATTTTAAATATAAACGAAACATTTAAAGTTCCACCATGACTACATTATACATGTATCCTAGCTTCTTCTGCTTCTACTGCATTAATAGTACAACGTAGAAGTATGCAAGTAACAAACAGCTTATTCAAGCTTAGCAACAGTAACATGCTAGTTACTTTCAAAACCTTATTATAACCTATTAAATTACTATGCGGTTAACACAACTCCGTTAACACAGTGTCTATCTACACTCTAACCATAAAACATTCAAAAAAGTACAAATTGAGGAAACGTAAAAAACGAAACATCTGCTATGACTTTTCAATCCTTGAGACATAATGCCGAAGCTAACACGACAAAAACAAGCAGCCGTAGAGCTGAGACGCGGGAAAAAATGTTACACATCCTGGAATCGCGGATATTGTGAACATACATCACACAGGTACAATTACAACCGTTTCCTTTAACGCACACGACACGATATGGTAAGTCCGACCTTAAGAATAAATGAAGAAAGTTCAAAATTATAATAAAACAAATATAAAAAAAATATAACTCACGCCTGTATTTACCCGAATTTCAAGACGTTGACGTTTGAACATCACCGACATTTCGACAGTTATGTTTAGGTCCCAATGTAATAGGTGGCGAGCTTATTGTCTTTTACTGGACAGATTTCCAAACTTACACAGATTTTTCTAGTAAGTAAAACCCAATAGCACTTTGTCCAACTCGGGAATCGAGCCCAGGACCCCGCGTATAAAAATAAAAATAAACCTAAATTTAATTATAATTATTAAAAATGCAATGTAGAACCTTCAAACCCCTTTCAAAAACTTTTAATCGATAAGAAATATTTATGTAGCGCTTAAGTTTCGACTCCAGTAGTGACAATGCGTCAATCGACTCGTCCGCCGCTTTAATTAACCAACGCCATTTATCAAGGATGGATTTAGTAATCAGTGTAGGCATTGATATTGAAAATCAAAATTTTATTTAGGAAGAATGGAGTGATTAACGATGTAGTGTCACCGAAGCCGCCCCTCGTCAGGCCACAAAGCACGAGTCATGCGATATAATAACGATATTGTATCGCTTTGGCGTGAACTAAATTACCTTCCGCACTGTAATTAACAGACATTACGTAATAACTATATTCGAGCGAGGCGTAGCAATAATAGGTTTAGATAAAACAGAAACACTTAAAACTAACGCAGTGTTTAATAGTAAACCAACTGTAGCTATTAACAACAGGATATAGGTAGCCAATAAAAAGGTGGCACGAACAATGTTGTAGTTTGAATACATTTCATTAAAAGTACATTTTGTACTCGGAGAACTAATAAACGCAAATTTAGTTTTCAACCTTAATTTGCTTCAATCAACCTTGTTCATCCGATTCTCATTCTGCAAGTAAGGTACAAGCCTGATAAGCTATGAAGTCGATCATAGGTTGGCACTACCTATATAGCTATTTGACCGTAGTTATACTCATGTGTTTCTGTGTAAAACAATGCTAGCCAGCAAACTCGACACGCGGGACGTCCGACCATTGTCATAAAGCGTAGCACCCATTAAATCTTCGTCGCAGGTATTAAGAGCTGCAGCAGCTAAATTACTTAATATCATGTGCACTATATCCTCTCTTATACCATAAAAAATATAGTTATCTTTTGAATAGTTTTTTTTATAATAAAAAAAACCGTTCATACAATTCAAGCCCCAGTTCCGTTGACATATTAAAGTCCGAAGAGGTTTTATGCACTACAGGAATATTAATGGGGTATCGAGAGCTAAGTTAATGTTAATGGGAATATTAACAACGTGATTTCTATGGAAATAAGATTATTAAATAGCACTTCTAGTTTACGCGTATCTGCACTTAGGATTGCCATCGGAATCTGGATCATCCAGTCTAGTTAGAAAATAAACTTTCATACTAATACTTAGATAAATATCTTCGATCGTCACAAAGTAACATAGAAAACAAGTATTTCAAATTTAATAACTAAGTTATAACCCATTAATACGACAGTGCTGCT